>PVJO010023285.1:7876-26493 GCA_004026905.1 Hystrix cristata | reverse complement strand
GGGGGTACAGCTGCGGGGTACAGCACTTATCCAGCATGCACAAGGCCCTGGATTCAATCCCCAAAACAAAATAACAACAACAACAAACGAAAAACTGGGGGAGAGGGAAGGAGAGGTAATGAATCTGAGGTTTAGAGAAGGTAAGAAATATGACCACATTCATGCTGCAGAATCAGCAGTCATACCTCAAGCCCAAGAGCTGTGACTCAAGAGGTAGTCATTATCACTTTTTTTTTTTTTTTGAGACAAGGTCTCGCTATGTAGTTCAGGCTGGCCTTGAACTCCCAAGTGCTGGGATACACCCCACCTGGCACTTAGTTCATTTTAAAGACCAACTTACTTCAGTGTTTCTCAACCTTTTTGTCATTATAGATACCTCAAGGAGCATTTTCAGACTTTTTCCTCCAATTACCTCCTCACTCATAAAACTTTATTTATTTGTAGGCTGTATATCTGTGCTTTATACATAAACAGTATACTTTTTTCCAATACCACCCCTAGAAACTTTTCCCTCTATAGGGAATGACATTACCCTCAATGACAATACATGATTTACTTAAACATATTCACTGAGTGATGGTAGCTGTATGTCAGACTGACCATCAATTAAACCCTCGGGGCATATGGGAATAAAAAATGCAGCACATATTTTTTCTGCCGTAAATTTGTACTTTATCATTATAGGAGCCGGCTGGACATCTCAGTAACTGTATCTGGGGCATACAGGAAGGAATCTTTGTGTTTGCCCACTTGGTAAGACAAATGGCAAGTTGTGTGCACCTGCACAAAAGTGGGAAAAAAAACAAGATTTATACTCACAATGCAAAAGTGAAAAAACCAGGATTTATACCCACACTGCACTCCACATGACAGGTTTTTGGGTATGTTTACCTGAGTATTACAGTGGGTAAAATATACCCACACCATTCGTCTATTACGCACACATGTACTGTACCATAATGGAACGTGAGTGGGGCTCACAGTAGCTGGGCATGGGGAAAGCAAGAACCCATCTGTGCATTCACTCACTTGCCAGATGAAGGCAAGGTGTGTACAGGAGCTCCAAAGCAGCAACAGGTGTACATTCAGGATTTGATGTTGGCCACGTGAGGCAAAATTTCTGTGACAGTGAAATGGAGCAAAAATCGACTGAAACAGACAGACACAGGGAATAACCTCCTGATTCAGATGACAAAGAAAACAGCAGTGCTGGTAAATATGTGACAGTCAAAAGGGTACAAAATGGTCACACAACCAAATGGAACAAAGAAATGTTAGAACTATGTCCAAAAATATATAGTTAGGATCTTGGCAGGGGTGCAACCTATTGGACGGGAATGCCAGTCCTGCCATTCAATGTTAGAAATTGTTTGTAACAGACAAAATACAACATGCTGTGAAATACACAGATGATGGAATACAAGTAAAACATTCTGTACGCACTGAGTAGCCATACTCAATGTGTTTGTTTATTATGATACCTCACAGCTGAACTAAAAGCATTCATAGGTTTGCTGTTCTTTTAGCTTGGCTTTATCTTGCTAAAACTGCAGGAATGTCAATTTAGGGATGTAAAGGACTTATGGGTGTAGGCTACACATTTGTAGAGTAACAGTGACACTGAGGAGAGATGCAAAGACATTATGCTTTCAATTTAGAAGTTTATCCTGGAACTCAGCCAGCAGGCCTTTATTCGTGTAGTAATAAAACGAATGATGTTTTGAAAAGACCTCCTGCTCTCATCTCCCCAACTAATAGGAATGTGGACATTTGACAAATGGTTTATCAGTTTCCGACTGATGCTACATTTCATAACAGAGCACAAACTGACCAGTGTAGGAACCATACACAAGAATGAAGCTGCAAAAATAAATAAATAAATAGACGAATAAATAAATAAAAAGAATGAAGCTGCAAAAATGAAATGTTTGCAATTTCAAAAGAGAATTGTGTAGTACAATCTTTGGATTTCAGAAAGATGTAACACTGGCCTTATACATGGCAAAAAAAAACAAACTGGTACTGCTCATGTCAACATGTCAGCATTGCACCACGATGGAAATACTGACAGGGAAACCTCCACAAAACTGAAGCCTGTGATAGATGTTGCTGATGAATTATGCAGCAACTGTGATGTCACTTGAAACACAAAGTATCGGCCAATGGTTGTGTCTTACTCAATCCTAAAAAGGTGTTTGATCGTTGACAAAGAAAATAACAAGTGCAAGAGAAAACTATGCAAAGAAATTGTGGAGCACACTAGTGAGCTGACAGGTGAAGACGCAAGCTCAGCATCACAAAAAACCACTACAACACGAGAAGCAAAAAAGCGTCAACTGTGCCCTACAAAAAAGGACAGGAAATTCCAATATACGTGCTATCAGTGTAAACAAGGCATGCTCATGGAACATGCAGTTGTCATGTGTGAAGACTGCCTTGGGGGTGACAAGTGAGGCAAAGATTACTGCCGTGGTAGACTTTCGTTTGTATTTTCATTGTAGTTCACATAGGAACGTATTTCTGATGTTATCTTTTAGGTTTTGTAACCAAGTACACAGCAGATATGAAAGTGTTGGTGTTTATCGTAAACATGCAATACATATAAAAAATTTAGTATTTCATTTTACTGACATTTTATGTTCCTGTTCACTACACATTGTATAATCTAATAAAAACCTCCTGACAAAAAAAAAACAGCAAGACCAGCAACATGTCAACTATGTCCTACAAAAAGGCCAGGAAAGCAAAACACATGCTGTCGGTGTAAGTGATACATGTGTTAGGATTGTGCCGCTGTTGTGTGTGAACAGCCTTAGATGTGATAATTGAAGTAAAGATTATTTTTGCTATAGAGTTCTATTGGTATTTTCATTGTAGTTCATACAGGAATTTACATCTGTTTTTTTAAACTTGGTACACCAAAAAAAGTCGATGTTGAAAATTTTGATGATTTATAAACACTCAATAAATGTAAATATTAAAAGTCATATAAAATGAATTTATAAAAATTTATTGAATTTTCATAACTATTTAAAATTCATTTTTTATTTTGATATTTGTTAAGTACTCACTATTTAACATAATAAAACTAATAAAATTAAGGTTTAATAATTCATCAACTGAAATCTAATTAATAAATGAGGGTATTACACACCCACAGTAATGCACCTTGTACACAAAATTAGGGTTATGACCGAGTTAAAGGAAAAAAAATCTGAATGGTGTAATTTAGTTCTGTAGTTTACTACAGTATATGAATTTTGACACCTAAAATGAAATGAAGATTAGAGAATGTGAAGAGTAGAGCATTTGTACCTAAAGGCCTGGAAGAGAATGTACCCAATAAATAACTCTTTGGTAAATAGGCAGGAACGTGTAAGAATGCTAGATGTGTTAAGACTGCTCCTAGGTATCATTTAGCAAGATGAGAATTCAATGGACCACAGAAACGCTGATGCCATTATTTCAAATCACAAACAACTAAAAGTTCTACAAAGCTAAAACCTGAAATCTTCTATCATCAATTTTCAGGAGGAAAAGACACAAGACAAAACAAAAACAAGAACTTTTAAAAGACATAGCTCCTCTTCATATATTTTTAAACTTTGATTCACGAAATGCTTTGAGTGTATAATGAAACTTCTATCCTTTTCCTCCAGGAAAATACATAGGCAAGAATATTCAGTTTCTAAACTCCATCTGTTGACTACAATTTTAAAATGTCTCCATTAAATACATAAAACAAACACAATTATTGTTTTAAAATGAGTTACTTTGTAATTTAAAATATTTTAAGTTGAAAAATGTACTCACAAAAAAGAAATTACTTGCAGTAACATACTGTACTTTATTATTAGTTATATTCTTTCTTGTAGATCAGAGGTTTACTAAGCAAGTAACAGGAAGAGAAATAACCTGTTCTCTTAAAAAAAAAAAAACCCTCAGGGGTTGAGGATTTAGCTCAAGTGGCACACCACAAGGCTCTCTGAGTTTGATCTCCAGCACCCCAAAAAAAACCTTTAAACTATACTAAATTACACCATAATACTGTACTATACTACTAAAACAGTTTGCGATCTTTTCAGCTTTGATTAGAGTAACCTCAAGCCACAAACATCAATCTCAACATAAAGGTAGGAGCTAAGCATGGTGCTGCATGCCTGTAATCCCAGCACCTCAGTAGGGTGAAGCAGGAGGATCACTGAGAGTTTGAGGCCAGCCTAGGCTATGACCTAGTGAATTCAAGGCTTGCCTGAACTACATAGCAAGACCCTGTGTCAAAAGAAAAAGAAAAATAAATAAAAATTTTAAAAATAAAAATAAAGATAAGCTTCTATCTTTGGCATTTGTCACCATACCTATTACATAGAAAAAACATAAGGACAAGAGCACAGTCTCTGTGCTGCTTCAGAAGCATGAAAATAAAATCCTCTAGACAAAGATTACACCATAGTTACTACCATTTACTCTGACCAACAACAGTAAAAAACAAGCTGTTAAAAATGAGGGGAACATTTTCAGGGATATGAAGCAGAGCTGAACTCAAAGTTAAGGTATGACTTAACAGAATAAGCAGGGAGCACAATACCTTTAGGGCCTTTTGAGATTTACATGTAAGCAGGTAACTGTAACTTTAAATATCAGAAAAATTCAAATATTTCCTAATCTGATCAAAATAATTTCAAAGTATAATTCTAAAAAAATCAATTCAAATGATCCTTACAGGAACCTTCAAAGAGTCTGAAATTAATAAATACCAAGTATTAGTATCACTTACAAGACACACATGTACCTGCTTCACTGTGAAAGAACCCTGAAAGTCAAAAACTTTCAACAAATGAAAATCATACCTAGGTTTAAATACCTGAAAATTCAAACTTCAAAACTTTGAAAGGACTATTATTTGTGTTAGAAAAGGAGACCGGTGGCACATTCTGGTGATCCCAGCACTCAAGCGGATAAAAGAGGAGGACTGCAGGGGCAGACAAAGTCAGCCTGGGCTACTAAGCAAGTTCAAGGCTGGCCTGGACTACACAGTGAGACCCTGTCTCACAAATCCAAACAAAAAATTAAAAATAAAGTTATACCTCTTGCTAACTACTGCACTGCAAAATAGTAATACGGGGAGATTTATTCCAAAAATGGAACACAAAAGTTAATGATGAACTGATGAACTGACTTTTGTGTTAATGCTACACAAAAGTCAGTTCATCATTTGAAACCTAATTGTTGGGGTTGGGGATTTAGCTCAGTGGCAGAGAGAGCACTTGCCTAAGCAAGCGCAAGGCCCTAAATTCGATCCCCAGCACTCTCAAAAGAAAAAAGAAAGAAACCTAAATGTTACCAGCTCAAACATCTACAGCACTTATTTTTCAAAACACAGTTACTGTATTAGAGCTCTAGTCTACAAGCATCATCAGTGCACTCTTTAAAAAGGAACTTTGGGCCAGGCAGAGTGGCACATACCTGTAATCCCAGCTGCTTGGAGGCAGAAGCAGGAGGTAATTTTAGGCCAAGCTGGGAGGATCACAATTTTAGGCCAGCCTGGGCAACCTGGTGAGACTGTGTCTCAAAATTAAAAGGGCTGGGATGTACCTCAGAGGTAGAGGAGCTGATTATCGTGTACGAGGCCTCAGGCTTAACCTACGCACCCGCAAAAAAAGGAACTTTACCAAAGGCTGCTGAAACTTAAGAAACTGAAAGGTGACTGGGAAATCAGACCAGAAAAAGATGCCACCAGTGGACTAGGAAGAAGCTCGCAGAACCACATCAGAGAAGTCCGGTGTACTCATACACTGCTTGGAAAAGGTCACCAAAAACCTAGAACAGTTACTCTCTCCCGATCGAAAGCCTCAAAAGCAAACATAGAATTGGACAAATCTATCTAGAGAAAGACGCTTCAGGAGCCATCCTAGAGCTATACACAATGGGGAACCCCCAGCCACAAGAAAAAGCAGGGGATGGGGAACGAACTAAACAGCAGTACAATCAGAAAAGCTACATTTTTCCATTTTACAGAAAAACTGAGGCTGAGAAAACTTCACTACTACATAAAGCACAGGATATACCTAGGACCGTGACTACGAAGTCTCCTTCCACTTCTGCTATTCCACAGGCATATTATCTAAATTATAATTGACCATTTAAAATTAACAAATTCAACTTTAACAGACTAAGATTTGCCAGCAATGAAGTTACTCAAAAGTTATCTGAGGGGTTGGGGGTACAGCTTAGTGGTACAGAATGTGTAATGAGACCCTTGGTTCAATCAATCCCGCCTCCCCCAAAAAAGTTATTTGGTCATCTGGTAACTATCTGGGTTTTTTTGTTTTTTGTTTTTGTCCTTGTTGTTTTGAGATGAGGTCTCACTATGCACAGTAGCTCAGGCTGAACTCACTGTAGCCCAGGCTGGCCTCAAACTCAGAGATCCTCATGCCTCAACTTCCCAAGTGCTGGAATTACAGGCATGTGCTACCACACCCTGCATCTGTGGTAATTCTCAATGAAATACTCTAAAATTGCTCTACTGGAAGCAGCTACAGAAAAAAAAAAAAAAAAGAGGGACCAGGATGCGGCTCTGTAGTAGAATGAATGCTTGTGTAGCATGCTCTAGGCCCTAGGCTTATGCCCCAGTACCACCAAAAAATAAAAAATAAGTGGAGAAGGGAAAACGCCTGCCACTGTTATTGCCCCACCCCCTCAAACACAGAAGTGGGGAAGACATAAACCTTGCTAATTACCTGGAAGTCAAATTCAAGTGTAACCCTATCTGTCATCCTTGCCATGAGTTTTGAAGAGTTGTTTAAACACCCATGTCACCAACTCACTGCCCACAGTGAGCATTAGAATCCCAAAGGGTCCAGACCTCTGTCTTATAAAAGCCAGAAAAGAAAACCATCAGTAAAAGAAATGTGAAATGTGTACTTAAATTAAAAAAAAAAAAAATGCTGGGCTTGACAGCACACACCTGTAATCCCTGTACTCCAGAAGGCTGAAGCTGGAGAAGCACAAACTTGAGCCCATCCTGGGCAACTTAATGACTCAGCAAGACCCCAACTCAAATAAAAAATAAAAAGAGCTGGGGATGCGACTCCACGGAAAGGCCCTAAGTTCAGTCCCCAGTACCACCAATCAATCAATCAATCAATAAATAACTTTTAAATAAATTGCCATGACTGTATAATCTGACACACAGCTCTAATAGGTAATCTGAAGCTGAACTTAGATAGATTAGGACGTGGCAAAACTGGCTGGGGAAGGCAACACCTGTTAATTATAAAGACCCCTAAACACATACACAGAACAGTTCCCAATGCCCTGCACGTGGACTTCACATGAGAACCCGAGCAGGTTTTCAAGAGGACAGCCTAGGCCTGATCTCGGCCTGAGGTGTGGGATTCCAGCACCACCTCTCAGGACCCTTCTGTAGAAGTTCTCCTGTATTTGCTCGAGATGTGTACAGTATAAAGGGGCACAAACGCCAAGAACAGCTTGCTATCCTAGCTTTCCTCACGATAGCCCACCCGGCTTTCTCCAGACTGTACTTTTTATCTTTCTTTTTCCACTTTTACTCGGCCCAAGCTCACTCTGCAGAGCCAGTTTCTCCTTCATTCTTTACTTTTACATTTTCAAATAAACTTTGTCACTGCTTTTTGCTCACTTCATTCAATTCTTTGTTTGGGACAAGAAGAACCTGGAGGGGCTGGGGATTTAGCTCAGTGGTTACAGTGCTTGCCTAGCAAGCGCAAGGCTCTGAGTTCGATCCCTGGCACCAAAAAAAAAAACCTCAAAGTAAACACGTTTAACAATTTCTTAAAATTGATCATGTTGATTTCAAATAAGACTACTTTATACATCCAACATTAATGACTTGCCTAAATACATAGCTTTTAAAAAAGTATTTTGGTGGGAGCAGTACTGAGAAATGAACCCAGGACTTTCTAGTTGAGCTACATCCCCAACACCCCTAGGAATCAAACTCAGGGCCTTGGGCTTGCCAGCCAAATGCTTTACCACTGAGCTAAATCCCCAACCCCCCACCTCCTTTTTGGAGACAGTCTTGATACGCAGTTCACACTGGCCTTGAACTCATGGTGGTCCCCCTGCCTCAGCCTCCCAGAGTGCTGGGATTACAAACATACTTCACCACACCCAGCCTGCTAATTTTTAAACACTGTATTTTAAAAGTACCCATCTACAAAGATGGATAGCAAATTAAAAATCATAAAGTATTTTACTTTTTAAACTACAGATTATAACTAAAGCATAAAACTTGATAATAACAAATTTAGTAAACGGAAATCTAGTATTAAAAGTATAAATGCCCAGTATAAGGGTAAGAAAGTAATTCTTGGTTACTACAGAATAAAATAAGGGAGAAGAGGAACCTCCAAAGGAGAAAAATATGAATGAACTGAGTTTACAGAATGTGACGAAAGGAAAAACTACAGAGGCTAATCTCTAAAGCCAAAATCTAAAGTAATGCAAAAATCCCAGCCATCCAACTCCCATGACTCACCTACAAGAGGAGGGAAAATAGTCCCTACAGGGTTTTTGAAATCAGCAAGAAACACTTAGAATTAGCTAGTAGTCTGGATCTCAGCCATAACTTGAAAAGTATAGTCACTAAGATGAAATAAACACAACAGATGGTTTCAATTACTGCCAAAGAACTATCAAATTTTGTAAATTTGCACCATTAAACTTCAACAAATACTTTAGATTACCCTTATGAAAACCAATCATAAAAAACAAAAGCATGTTAATAGCTTTAAACATTTAGAGTAACATTTAAAAAACAAAAAGGTACTTTCTCACCATTTCTCATACTGCAACTCGACACCAAAGGCTAGTTTTCGTTTTAGTTTTTTTTAGGTTTTAGTCTTACAGAGTTTCATCTACACATAAGTATCAAAAACTATAAAGCAAAATGTTAACCCTGGAACACGTTTTTTATTTTGCTTTTTTAGTAGCTTCTAAAACGTCTATGTAACTTGCATTATTTCTGTCCCGAAGGGGGAAAAAAAAAACCAAAAACATTTTGTTGCCAAGATTCCAAACAGTGAAGCCTTGCATTGTAAAATCACATTATAGTCGGGCATGGTGGCACATGCCCGTAAAGATGACGGCCAAAAGTTCGAGGCCAGCCTGAACTACATAGCAAGACCCTGTCTCACTAAATAAAAATAAATAAATAAAATTACATTACTAAAACACGAACATCTAGTCCACTTTTTCATCCACAGACCAAAAAAGAAATTCACATAAAGCCTACTTTCATCATCACAACTCAGTAAGCAGGCACTGGGACCCTTTTACAACCAGAAAAATCATCAATTTTTTCCAAAGTGATTGTTATTAAAACCTGTGACATCAAGATGCCAGGTAAACTTCACTTTACTAGGTTACTAAATTACAACCAGTCCATATAAAACTCATTTATGGCTGCAAAGTTCTGGGAAACTAGGAAAAACTGCTTATAGGGATGAAGTTTTTTGCCCACCTTCCTGAATTTGGAAAACTGACTTAAAATCATAAAATTTAAACCAGGCCTAGTGGCACACACCTGTAATCCCAGAATACTGAAAAGCTGAAGCAGTTACCACCACAAATTCAAACCCACCTGGCAATTTAGTGAGAACCTGTCTCCAAATAACTTTTAAAAATAGGCTGGATACAGCTGTGCGTAAGATCCTGGGTTCAACCCCCAGCACTGGGGGGGGGGGGGGCTAATGTAAATTTTAAAATAAAAGGGGCAGGGGTGTAGCTCAGGGCAAAGGACTTGTGTTTAATCACCACTGCACCACCCCCCAAAAACCACCTCAGATGCTTCGGTGTCTAACACTCTTAAAAGGTGCTGTCTGTAGTTTTCATACTGAGATAAATTTAACAAGTTTCTGGGGCCACCTCACTATACACCACTTAAAGAATACCCAATCAAATGTCCACCGTTCTGCCTTCAAAATTATTTATTTCTGTAGATGGTCAGGTGAGAAAGTAAATACAGCAAAAATACTAACTACAGAGTCTTATTGGTGAGTATACACAGTTGCTCACTGTAATACTGTTTCAACCTTTTTCTATGTGTGAAAATTGTAGAACTGAGAAGCTCATTTTCAAAAATTAGCACACAAAGAAATATCTATTGCAACTTAAACTCTGAGACCTGTCATCAAACCACAAGCCTAGCATTTCAAGCACCTCATGAGAAAACCCTTCTTAAAATAATAAAACTTTCTTGAGAACAGTCAACTGGTACAATTTAACAGCAACACTAAAAATAATCTCTCACCTAAAGCAAGTTTACCTAGAAAAATCAATGTCCAAAAGTCTTTAAGAGTAATATTTAAAACTTGGTCCTAATTTTTTTTTAAAATCATTTTCCAGATTTCACGAGAACTTCACTAAGTTCTCAGAGTTTTTCCGTAATTCCAAACAATACGCCTTAACTGAAGTTTTAAAAAAACTTCCCCGACGAAGATCTGTGGACCCCCCCGAGGTCCTAAAAAACTCCAAAACCCAAGAGTTCGGGATGCTAATGGTCCCGGGTATTTCAGTCTACCGGACAGACTCAAGGCTGGAATTGTAGCCTGGCGTCCACATGGGCTAAACACTCGGGATGGAAAAAAAAAAAAAAAAAAAAAAAGAGGAAGAAATTCCGACCGCCGCGGTGTTGAAATGACAGTAGAAACGGGAAGGAAAAATCCAAGCAATCTGTATGAATACGACCTGGAAAGCACCTGACCGCGCAACTGGGAACATGCTCCAAACTCCTCGCCACACGCCGGGCGCTCCGGGCCGCGGGGCTCGGGCGCGACGTGGGCAGATGCGCGGGCCGGAGCCGGTGCCCACCTGGAGCCCACCTGGAGCCCGGGCCCCGCGCCCGCCGCCGCCGCCCCCCGCCCCGCGGCCGCGCCCGCACCTCTCGGTCCTTGAGGCCCAAAAGGAGCACCTCTTCCATCAGGGTCAGCCGCGTTTCCTTGGAGTCGCCCTTGTCGTCGTCGTCCTGCTCGTCGCGGCGGCTCTGCGCTTCGTCCTCGCCGCTGCCGCCGCCGCCGCCCGCCGCCCGCTCCTTGTCGGCGGCGTTGCGGGAGGCCTCGGTGCGCCGCTGCACCAGGCCCGAGCTGCGCTGGGTCAGCGAGGTCATGGCTCCGGCCCAGGCGCCGCGCCGGGCCAAGAGGGACGCGGGACTGACCGGGTTTCCCTCCGCCTCCCCCCGCAGCCCCAGACCCGGGCTTCCGGGTTAAATCCGGGCGCTGGGGCGACGTCTGTCCGCAGCTGGACCTGAGGCAGTCATGGGCAGACGGCAGTCGAGGCAAAGAGGGCGGGCCGGGCGTCGGCGGGACGGGAGAAGGGTGCCTTGCTGCCCGCGGCCGCAGCCCCCGCACAGCCTAGGATCCGAAACGGAGGCGGCGGCGGCGCCTTTCCAATATGGCGGCGCAGGCTGACGTCACCGGAGGATGTGGCAGGGCCGGCGCGGGGTGGGCCGGGAAGGCGCCGGAAGCGGCCGGGGGGGAGGGCGGGCTCGTCGCCTGGGCAACCGAGGCCCTGCACGGCTTGCCCTTGTGCTGCCGGCTGGCCCCATCCTCTGACCTCCTTCCGTCCATCTCTCCAGTCGCCCCTCACGACCCAGGATGGAGCCGAAGATGGGCAAGACCACGCGAGGGTGGACCCCGCTTGACCCTTAGCGCCCCAGACCCTGGAGTCTTCGGAGGCGGCTCCCGTGGGCTCCCCGCGACAGCGGGAAGGACTGTGCTTGCCTCTGGTGGGATGAGAGAGGGCACGCCCGGACTCCCTGACCCTTCAAAAGAAGCAGCTGTATCTAAATGGTTGGAAAGTGAACGTGTAATGTTTCTAGTGAACGCGTAATGTGTCGTGAACGTTGACAGATTAAACAAATAAACTGCTTCTGTTAAACATTTTCTCTTTCTTTGCCACCCATGTGGGCAGTAAAGTGAGGAGGGCACTGAGTACTGTACAGTTAGTACTGCACACTTTCGTACACATGACTTTAACGATCCCTTTACAGAGATAATAAACCTGTTGGATTTCATGCCACAGCTCGGTACACATTAAATCTCTCTCGCTGTAATTACTAGGTTAAATCCTCTTGTGCTTGACAGTTTGTGCAAATTATGTTAAAGAATAGCTGTCAAACCTGAGAGGGGTTTGAAGGAGTAAAAAGTGGAGCTTGTAAGTAAAACATTATCCAGAAATGGTGTTGTGGGCCATCCCGTATTATTTAAAATAAACAATGACCACAGGGTGTGGCTAAGCCTCCACAAATCCATTATCCAGAACTACTGTACTGGAAAATGAGGCTGCTGCGTGGGGGAAGCACCAAACTCTTCCTGTTTCCTCTTTTCTTTTTCTTCTGTGTGTGAGTAAAGGTCAGTTTGACTTGAACTAGTTTCTCCCACTCACATCCTCTTCAATTCTTTACTCCTCCGTCTCTCCCGATTCCTCACCAAATAGCTTAAAATGTTTCTTTGTGAAAAAAAAAAGTAATTCATTTATATCTTTAAATTAATTCTTTTTTTTGTGCCAAGGATCAAACTCAGGGCATTGAGCTTGCTAGGCAAGCAGTCTAACCGCTGAGCTAAATCCCCAGCCTTGTTATGTATTATTTGACTCATAGAATCAAATACATAATTCAAAAAAAATGTAAAGATGTGAGTAGTAAGTATCTTCCAGCACTAACTTTGTCATCCAGTTTCCCACCCTCAACCCTGGAGGTTTTAAAAATTTGCCAACAAATCCTCTGATAATCCTTCCCTTGAAGTGTGAATTCTCCTAATTCCCCTTGAGTGTGACCAGACTTAGAGACTCTTCTAATGAACAGAATGTGACCAACAAGACTGATTCTGTATGACTTCTTAGACTAGGTCATAAAAGTTTTTGCAGCCTAGACCCCCACCCCTGCACCCTTTCATCATTCATTCTGGGAGAAGCCAGCTTCCAAGACATGGCATTGAAACATCCTTCAGGACAGTCCATGTGGGAGGAATGGGGGCCTTCTGCCAAGAGTTGTGTGAGTGACCAACCCATTTTAGAAGCAGATTTTCCAACCCCAGTCAATTGAATACAGTCCTAGTCAACATCTCAATTAAAACCTAGTGAAAGATTTTGAGCTAGTTCCCACACAGCTAAGTGACTCCCAAAGTTTCAATCTACAGATAATGTGAGATAAGTTGTTAATCTGTATATATGATAATTAACTTTTATAAGGACATATAAGCGAATCTGATGCTGGCAAAATAAAAAGGGTGGAGGGAAGGGGGATATAAAGAATCGAGATGTGTTATGTACACGTATGTACATATGTGTACAATTCCATACAATGAATGCAATCATTATGTACTGCAAACATGTTTTAATAAACATTTTTTAAAAAGTGTGAGATAAATACAAGGGATGACCAATATAGAGTAAGCTGTGTGTTTAAGGAGAAAAAAATTATTACAGTAAAAGACACATTGCCATTAATCCCCCTCAAAATATTTTTCCTCACTTCATACACACTCATCCCATCATTCTTAGCACTTTCTGAAGCAGGTCTGGAAATCTTCTCTGGTGAGTATCTTTAGTTGTGCTGTCATGGCAGCTTGGATGTCCTGAATCAATTTAAAACATTTACCTTTCATGGTCATTTTGACTTTGGGGAAGAGCCAGATGTAGCATTGTGTCAGATCCAGTGAATAAGATAGATGAGGACACACCATAACACTTTCAGGAGTCTGTTTCTGTTGGATGGCACCTCCTAAAGACTTCCAGAACTACTGGCAAGAAAATGGGAAAATGTGTTCCAAGTGAGGGGGAGTATTTTGAGGGGGATTGATAGCAATATGTCTTTCATTGTAATAACTTTTAAATTTAATTAAAAAAAATTTTTTTAGTGCCAGAGATCAAATTCAGGGCCTTGTGCTTGCTAGGCAAGCACTCTAACCACTGAGCTAAATCCCTAGCCCCAGTCAATGTACTTCTCGATGACCTTTTTATATTTGTTGCCTTTTTATTGTCTTAAGCTGCTAAAATTGAGTAATTTGTTATTTAGTAACATTCGAATACTTGTATACACATGTGCACATGGACATACACACCAGTGGATAACCACTGATGTTACTTTCTTAGCTCTCCTGGAGGTTTTCTCGTTTTGTTTTGGTTTTGTTTTATTTGAGACAGGGTCTCACTATGTAGTTCAGGCTGGCCTTGGACTCTCTGTGTAGCCCAGGCTGGCCTCAAACTTGCAGCAATCCTCCTGCCTCAGCCACTTTACTGCTGAGAATTACAGAAATGTGCCACCATACCCGACTTAGAGGTATTTTTTTATAATGCATATTTAAGCAAATGCAAAAATATTTTTTCTTTTATGCAAATAATAGCACATTATACATAGTTTTGGTTTTGGCTTTGGTGCTAGTGACTGAATTTAGGGCTTTGTGCATACTAAGCATGCACTAAACCACTGAGCTACACTCCCAGCAACACACTGTTTTATCATAATTGTTTCTACTTAAAGTTGGAAAGCACTCTATATCCATCAGTATTTAAAAGCCTCTTCCCCTTGACCCTTCCGAAAAAAGATGGGTGTGTGGCTCAGTGGTAGAATGCTTACTTGCCCAGTATGCACAAAACCAAGTTTGATCCCTCACACCAAAAATAAAAAAATTTAAAACAGACCTTCATGCCCAGTGTCAGCTGCATCATATTTATTGCATAAGCACACTAAAATCCCCTATTGATAGACATGTAGGCTGCTTCCAATCTTTTGCTGTTACAAATAATGCTATAATAAATGTAATGAATAAGTCTACTGGGTATGGTGGCACACTCATATAATCCCAACCCTCCCAATTTAGCAGCTTAGTGAGCACTTATCTCAAAATTTTAAAAGAAAAAAATGTATTTTAAGGTGCTGGGGATGTAGCTCAGTGTGAAGACCCTAGGTTCAATTCCCAGCACTGAAAAAAATTTTTAAATATATATATATACACACACAAGCATGCACACCTTTATGCTCATGGTATAGCTATTTATGCACTAGTATACACTCTTCAAGTTACTGAGAATTTACATTGACTTTTTTTTTTTTAGTTTTGTTTTGTTTTATTTTGAGACAGGGTCTTGCTATGTAGTTCAGGTTGCCCTTGAACTCACTATGTATCCCATTCTGGCCCCTCAAACTTGAGTCAATCCTGCCTTAGCCACTCAAGTGCTGGGATCATAGGCATGCACCACCATGCCTGGCTTTTTTCCTGACTTTTCCTAGCATATTTTTATTGCTTATTTTTCCATGTAGACTTCAAAATCACCTTGTCTAGAAAAAAAAATTGGACAACCAAAATATCTATTTCAGTAATAATAACCTTTTATTTATCAAAGCCTAAGTGTGTGCCAGGCATATTCTCTGGTAGCCTCCAGCATACCCAAAAGATTAGGTGCTGCTGTACTGACCTAGTCCATGTGGACTCCACCACCTCATGCAGCATAGCCTGGGCAACCCAGAAATGTGAAGAACAGCTGCTCCCCTCACTCTATCCAAATGGCCCACAGCCTGCCTCCCTTGCCCTTGCTTCTGCTCCCTACAGTTGCACTCCTCAACAAAACAATAGCACAAAAGCCTTTAGCCTTGCTTCCCAGGGAACCTGGACTAAGACAGCCAGCCACCTTACCTTTGAAAAGACAGTTTTAGAGATGTTAAGAAATTTGCCCAATATTATACATCTGGCAACTTGTAAGCCTTGATTAGAACCTTTGCTTAACTCAGTCTTTGAACAAATATTTGTATTTATAGGCCAAGGTTGGTAGAGCACTTGCCTAGCATGTGGGAGGCCCTGGGTTCAACTTCAGCACTAGAGAGGGAGAAGGGGGAAAGGAGAAGTAAGAAGAATTAAAATGTGTACATGTACTAGCCCCCCACAATTAGTATAATCATTATGTACTGCAAACATGTAATAATATTAATAGAAAAAAAGAATAAACAGAAAGAAACTAAAAATATCACTTCACAACCACCATGATGGCTGTAATAAAAACAACAAAATAACAAGTGTTGTCAAGGACGTGGGGAAAGGCTGAGGCAGGAGGATTGCTGTGAGTTCGAGGCCAGCCTGGGCTACATAGTGAGTTCAAGTCCAGGCTGAACTACGTAGTGAGACCCTGTCTCAAAAAAACCAAAGATTTAAAAAAAAAAAAAAAAAAGGATGTGGGGAAATTGGAACCTTCATGTACTTCTTAGAAGAATGTGAAATGATGCACCCACTTTGGAAAACAATGTGGCCAGCCAAAACCCTCATATCCCACTCTAACAAAGAAGACTAAAGGGTCCCAGGGCAACCTGCAATGCCCCTTGTCCACAGACATCACCACCTCTTGTGATGATCTCCAGGTGACCATGTATATCTTGGGTAAGCCAATTCAATTGGTAGCATCTACAGGGGTTGCTCCTCTTGTTTCAGCTTCCTCTCTGGAGAACTCTTCTCTGGATCTGTAAGCCATAATTGAGCTCAAAGAGACCCCTTGTCAGAGCTTCTTAACACCTGCTCTGACATGTCAATTCAAAGGTCAAATGTTCAACCATGAGTTTTTAATTGTCCTACAGGGTCCTACTCCCTTTCTAGGAAAAGATTTACTAATGAAACTGGGGACAATTCTCAAATTCTGGTGAAGTCCAAAGTGGATTTTACCTATTGGGATTATGTCAGGCCTCTCTGACCTAATTAGCCAACGGGGCTTGTGGTGTATGGTATAAAACACCTGGGAGGGCAAATTCAGCAGTGCCAGAAGTTATAAAACTCAAAGGTCCTGGCCACTTTTCCAACCTAAAGCATTATCCAGTCAAATTAGAGCCCCATAAAGGCCTCCAGCCTCCCATACACAGGTTTCTCAAACATGGCCTTCTGTGACCTTGCCAGTCCCCTTGAAATATTCCCATTCTCCCCATAGTAAAGCCTGCAGGAGAATATAAGATAGTGTAAGGCCTCTGTCTCATTAATGAGGCTGTATTCCCAATCTCCACTCTAGTGGCAGATCTATATACAATCCTCTCCCAATTCCAGGAGTCACAAATTGGTTCTCAGTCTTAGACCCCAAAAATGCTTTCTTTGCTAATGCCCTCCATCTAAATTTCCAGTTCCTGTTTGCTTTTGAGTGGAAAAATTCTGTTTAAAATATATATATATATACTTGGACAGTTCCTCCACAGGGTTTTAGACATAGCCCTCGCCTTTTTGCTCGCAGCTGGAAAAGGATTTAATGAACCTAGAGTTTAATCAGGAAGCCATCCGTTTTAGTTACTTTTCTCTCGTTGTTGGGACAGAATACTCAACACCAAAAATTAGGGGAAGAAAGGTTTATTAGCTCACAGTCTGCAGAGGTTTCAGTCTATAGTCCGCTGGGTCCGAGGCAGGGCGGCATCGCAGACCCAGAAGCTGGCCAGCAGCAAAGTAAAAAGGAATCCAAGGAATGTATGCAAATAAGCAATGCAAACAAGCAGCTAGTTAGCTTCTTCCTGTATCTTTTATCTAGGCGACCTGCCCTTAGGGCGGGTAGCACTCCCACCCTTAATTTTAGTTTCACATCCTTGATCCCAGCAGAACCACGCCAAACCAATCAGTGGATTAATTTAGTAACCGCACACTCTAGATCCAGCTATCTCTTACCACATGAGGCTTTGGGGGGATATCTAGACACAAACCATAACACCATCCTACAGTGTGTACATGTTATGCTAATCTACAGCCCATCATGGGAGCTATAGAACCATAATACTATCCAAACCCTCAATTTTCTAGCTAAAAAGGGATATAAAGTCTCAAAAGAAAGGTCTCGGCTATCCCTTCAAAAAGTCCAACACTTGAAATACATTCTCACACCCAGGAAACGACAGCTGTCTAGGGACCAGATCCAGGATATGTGTGATCTCAGGTCCCCTGCCACCAAACGACAGTTTCCTTCCTTCCTGGAAATGGCTGGCTTCTGCCAAATCTAGATAGCTAATCTTGGATTAATGGCAAAGCTTTTATATGAGGCTGTCAAAGGTCCAGAGTCTTTGCCCCTAAAATGGACAAAAGTGACTGACAGTGTATTTCAAAAAATAAAACATAAGTCAGGCATGGTGATGCATGCCTGTAATCCCAGCACTTAGGAGGCTGAGGCAGGAGGATCACCATGAGTTCGAGGTCAACCTGGGCTACATAGTGAGTTCAAGGCCAGTGTGAATTATGGAGTAAGGCCTTGTCTCCTAAATAAATAAATAAATGCAAACATGCCAGAGCCAGGTGTGACGGTACGTGCCTGTAATCTCAGCATTTGGGCAGTTGAGGCAGGAGGATCGTCACAAGTTCAAGGTCAGCCTGGGCTGCATAGCAAGTTGAAAGCCAGCTGCAACTACATAGTGAGAGACTGTCCAAAACAAACAAACAAAAAACAAGCAAACAAAAAAACATGCCATTATCCAGGCTCCAGCACTAGGAGTACCTAACTTACAAAAGACCTTCTTCTTCTACTTACCAAAAAAGAGAGGTTGGGGATTTAGCTCAGTGGCAAAGTGCTTGCCTCACAAGTACAAGGCCCTGAGTTCAATCTCTAGCACAAAAAAAAAAAAAAAAAAAAAAAAA
>PVJO010023284.1:0-26407 GCA_004026905.1 Hystrix cristata | reverse complement strand
CTGAGTTCGATTCTCAGCACAAAAAAAAAAAAAAAAGAAAAAAGAAAAAAAAAAGAAAGAAAGAAAACTTGTATCTTCAGGAAACTCACTCAAAAAAAAAAATTTCTCAGGGCCTTGGAGATGCACTAAGCCTGTAAATCGGGGTGCATTTTCCTCCCGTAAACTGAGGCAGACTTTCCCTCCTGGGCCCCATCCTCAAGGAAGCAGCACCAGGAAGCTGGCAGCAGATCGCTGAGCTTCGAGCTCACACAAATGGTTTGCATCTTACGCAGTCCAGCGAGGGGCGGCCCCAGATGGCAGGACACGCGGCCGCCATCGCGGTCCTGGGCACCCTGCAGCCCCCGACCTCAGTGTGCTCTCCCGAGGGCGCACTTCTTCAGGTCTGCCTGGGACCTTTCTGGTGCCTCTCACGGACGCGTCCTGAAAAGTCTTTCTGTGACTGGAGTCAGCGAACCAGCACTTCAGCCTGTGGGAAGCGTGAGTTGGAGGCCCTGCGTCCTCTTTGGGAGACCTCCTTGGATGCTATCCAGTGACATTATGACACATGGTCAGGCCTAAGAAAAATGTCCTTAAAAATTAAGATGACTCATCTGATGGTAAGATTGTTACAGGCTGCAAGAAAACCGGTTCCTACCTAGGACAAGTACCTGGTAGGGCTGGAACAGGAGAGATTGAGAAAGATAACACTGCAGAGCCCAAGGGGAGAGAAACTCCAGCAGAGGAGCGTTTGTCTGGAGAATGCAGATTACTCCGTTTGGCAGACACGTTCCCTACACGAAAGGGATAATGTGAGAAATAAGGCAAAAGAGTTGGGAATAGAATAGGGAAGGACTTTGAATTCCAGGCTAAAGAGGTCAGCCCCCCTTTTTATTTATATCTCAAACAGATCTAGAAAACAGAACCTGGGCTATTCCTTTATTAAGTGTGTGTAGGACTGGCTGGGGATGAGAGTCTGACAGCTGACCCTGCTGAATCTTGTGCTGGAGTCCACTGTTGCGTTACTCGGGAGCCCTGGACACGACCCTAAAAATCTGATGCTGATTTCCCTTTTCATCTTCACACCAACTCCACTGAAGTCGTGTACACAGCCCCATTTACAGATGAGGAAACTGCACCATGGCCACGTAGATCACCCGAGTAGTGGATTGTGGGTTCAAACTGGCTACTGTGTGATTCCAGAGCCAAGGTCAATAATTTGGAGGCCAGAAATTAGAACTGAATTGGCAAACGTGAGCAGCATCAGAAATCCATGATATGAAGCTCAGTAATGGCAGTTATAGGGCAGCAGGGTAGTGACCTAGGAAAGAAAGGAAGGCTCTGAAAATTTAAAAATGGGTAAACTCAAGCAGCCTGGGTGGGAAAGAAGCTGGTTCCTCCCTTCTCGCCTTCTAATCAACCTCAGCTGAGGCTGCCGGGAGGAAGAACAATACACGTCTCGTTCTCAGCACTGATCTGCCCAAAGGCAGGCACCACACATAATTTCATGTTCTGAGAAGACATCAAAGATGAACAATGAGCCAAGATAGAAGAATCAGGGAGATAGGAGGCTGCATAATCTAGTATGAGGTTCACAAAGAACTGGCCTCTGCCATCGTTAACATCGCAAGACACAAGCTCCACTCAGGTGTTGAAGCCGTGTGGGTGTGCAGAAAAACGAAATTTTCCTTTAAATTAGGTGGTTGGGGCTTTGATGAAGTCTGGATTAATATGCCAGACCACTACAGTGGGGCCCTTAGAGGACTAAACATGGAGACGGCACATAAATAAACTGAAATATACTTGACTGGAAGGCTATTTGTGTTCTATTACACCCTGTCTTAGGATTCTGGACATTTCAAATTCTAGGTGTTATTTTGGTCTCAATTTTCTAGATATGTTTCTCAAATACCCATTTTACTTTATTTATTTATTTATTTTTATTTACCAAGACCATGTATTGGTACGTTGAATATATACATTATGATCACATTCATCATAGTTAATTTGTACCTGTATATGGTGTATCTTGGTTCCCCCCTTTCTCACCTCTCTGTTTACTCTCCCTCCCCTCCTTATTTACAACAGCTTTATTTACATTTTTCCATTTTTTTTTTCTTTTTTTTCCCCCTTTGTTCCTTCGCCCTCTTCCTCTTTAGTTCTCTTCCCCTTTAAATATTATCTTTCTTTTTCACAATATCTGTCATACCTTTTTGTCCTTACTAACTTATGGTTTCTCATATCAGAGAAATAATTTGATATGTACTCATGTGTGTCTGATTTATTGCACTTAAGAGTATGTCCTTGAGGTACATCCATTTACCTATAGATGTTTCAAGTTTAACCTTTTTTATGGCAGAGTAGCACTCCACTGAATAAAAAACTCACATCTTATTTAGCCATTCAGTACTTGCTGGGCATTTGGGTTGTTTCTAGGACTTAGTTATTACAAATTGTGTTGCTATAAACATGGTTTTGTGTGTGTATCATTGTGGTACGATGTTTTTAATTCTTCTGGGAACATACCAAGAAGAGGAATAGCTGGGTCAAATGGCATCTCTAGTTGTAGTTTTGTGAGGAATCTCCACACTGATTTCCACAGTGGTTGGACCAGCCTACATTCCCACCAACAGTGGAGGAGGGTTCCTTTTGCCCCACAACCCGCCAGCATTTGTTATTGGTTGATTTCTTGATAATAGCTGTTCTTTCTGGAGTGAAATGAAATCTTAGCATTGTTTTAATTTGCATCTCTCAAATGACCAGTGATGTTGAACACTTTTTTGTATATTTATTTGCCATTTGTATTTCTTCATCTGAGAAGTGTCTAATCATTTCAGATGCCCATTTTTAGATGGGGTCTTTAAATTTCGGGGTTCTGATTTGTTTTTGAGTTCTTTATATATTCTAGATGTTAGACCTTTGTCTGAGGAACAGCTGGCAAAACTTTTTTTCCCTACTCTGTGGGTTGTCACTCCACTCTGTTGGTGATTTCTTTTGCTATGCAAAAGCTTTTTAGGGGCTGGGGATTTAGCTCAGAGATTAGAGTGCTTGCCTTGTAAGCACAAGGGCCTGAGTTCGATCCTCGGCACCACCAAAAAAAAAAAAAAAGCTTTTTAATAGGATGTGGTCCCAATCACTGATTCTTTGTATTGTTTCCCGTACAGTCTGAGTTTTGTTCATAAAGTTTTTCCCTACTCCTATGTCTTCAAGAGTTCTTCCTATTCTATCTTTCAATAGATTTAGTGTTTCTGTTTTAATGTTTAGATCTTTGACCCACTTGGATTTTAGTTTAGCACATGGTGAGAGACATGTATCTAGTTTTAGTTTTCAGCATGTGGCAAGCCAATATTTCCAGCACCATTTGTTAAAGAGGCTATTTTTCTTCCAGTGAGGGTGTTTGGCTCCTTTGTCGAAGATGAGGTATTCGAGTGTGTTTGGGGTTGTGTCTGCATCTTCTAAACTGTTCTGTTGATCTTCGGGTCTGTCTTTTTGCCAGTACCATGCTGTTTTTCCATTTTACTTTTTGATGTGTGAATGTCTCCAGTGTTTTCTCTGGAACCACATATCACCAAGTAGGAGTAAGCACATGCATAAAATACTGTATCAATCATAGTGTTTAAAGCCACACTGATTGTTCTGAGTAAAATTCCCACAACTGTAAGTTTCTCTTTAATAAAATGCCCACTTGCCAGGTGTGTCAGATGCCCATAATTCCAGCACTCAGGAGGCTGGGGCTGGAGGATCATCAAGAGTTCAAAGCCAGCCTGGGCTCCCTAATGAGCTCAAGGCCAGCCTGAACTACTACGTAGTGAGACACCGTTTCAGAAAATAAATCAATATATAAATAAAATAAACAAGGTATACTGTATGAAAAAAATAGATATTGAGGTTCTATTAACAAGCTGTACTGAACTGTACAAAAAAAAAAAAGACGGGTCATAGGTTAGTCTTACGTCCAGAGTCGTTAAACAAGGAATACCCGTACTGTTTTCATACAGAATAACTTACCCTCCAGGATCTGCCAGCTGCCCCAACGATGCCAGCTGAAACCAAGTGCCCCCGGCCACCACCCTGTGAGGGGCAGAATCAAGGTGACTCAAGCTCAGTCATAGTTTTCTGAGTTGCATTATCAAATTTCTGTGCTTTAGGTTCAAATGGTAATTCCTTTGTAAACCTTTGTTTGAGGCTAAACTAAGAAAAATTTAGCATCTAATGGGCAACTGTACCACGTTCGCCTTCGCCTCTGGGTGAAGAGAGCACAGAGAAGTCACAGAATCCTTCCACCAACATTGCATGAAATCTCTGACCACCACCCTGAGACAGATTCGGGGACAACAGAAGTGGCCAGGGGCAGACAGATGTCCCGGACGCCCAGCCAGCTTCCTTGGTTCCCCCTTTCCTGAATTTCAAAATAACAAAGACTACACGTGTGTTTACACAGTGATGGTGAGACTTAACTGTACCACACGCATCGCCCTGCCATTTTCAGGAGACAAACGCTGCCCTGTACAGGCAAGAAACAGAGATGCAAGAAAGGACCTACTCAGAGGAGGCTGATCAACTGCCCCCTCACTCCAACGTCCAATTCTATTTTCCACCCCAGAGTCTGCTCAAGTCATTGCAGAAATGCATAGAGCAATTTTTCTTCTTGCCGCTTACCATTTAGGTTTCTAAAGAAGCAATGCAATGGTCCACTGTAGCAACACAGCATGCTCTATCCTCACCACTGATTCACTGCTTGCTTTCTTCTTTCTTTCTTTCTTTCTTTTTTTGCTTATTTTTTGAGACAAGGCCTCACTATGTAGTTCAGGCTCACTTTGAACCCATGACTATCCTCCTGCCTCAGCCTCCCAAGTGCAGGATTACGGGTGTATGCCACCTCGCCTGGCCTCAGCCTCAGCACTGATTTCACCTCACTAATGAATGATTCATTATTAGAACATTTGATCTGGTAAAACACATCTACTGAACACGACTCAAATGACAAATGCTTTCCTTGTGGCCTCATCACGGGTGTAAAGCCAGCTAGTAGCAAGCTTGTGGATTTGTGGGAACGAAGTTGTCCCCATCTCCTTATTCCACAAGGGCTCCTGGGTGCTTCTCATCCACTAGGCCCAATGCTGGGTGCTAGATACACAGTGCTGAATAGGACCGGCACCGACAGGCGCCTCACTTAGCTTTTTCAATGAGCTAGAGACAGACTATGCAGCAAGCTAATAACCTGCAGTGTGTTTTGAAAGACAACTAGACAGAAATTTAAGAAAGACTGTGTGTGTGTGTGTCTGTGTGTGTGTGTGTGTGGCGGTGGGGTGGTCTTTTAGTTGGAGGAGGAGAAGGTCTCTGCAAAGAGATGACACATAAATCAGCAACACAAAAAGTGACTAAGAGCCCAATGGGGGAAAAGTGGAGTGAGAAACAATCCAGAGAGAAGGAGCTGCATTCCGGAAAACTCGAAAACCATAGTTTGGTTTGTATCAGGAGCTGTGAAATGGTCTTCGTGTGGGTGACTCACGGAGGCAGGATGTCAGGACAGGAGAGTGGAGTCCTGGGCTTCTGTCTGTGTGCCCCCAGCCAGCCGCGACCCGAACACTTGAGGTGTGATCTCTACCCAACTAAAAGATGTAAGCATATCCACCCTTCAAGGAAAGGTCTGCATTAAGTTAAACCATATAGAGTTTAGTTATTGATACAGACACACTGATGGTGATGCAGAGATGGGGTGTGACTGAAATATACTATGAACGTTTAAATTAAAAACATTATCACAGCAAAAGACGCACTGCCATTAATCCCACTCAAAATACTACCCCTCTATTTGAACACATACGTACACCCGTCATTTTGCTGCTTTTTGAAGCCATTCTGAAGTCCTCTTTCCCACATGTCTTTAGGAGGTAGGATCAAAAATATGGTGAACGCCACTGCCAAATACCATGAGTGCATCCTTAACCTTTTTTTCTAAAAAAAAGGTTAATTTTGTCTTTTACTTTGATGAATTCTTTTTTTTGGATGGTTTGTTAATAATACAGAAAATACAAAGGATAAAAGAAAAGACTTACATATGACCATATTTAAAATAAACATTCTAGACATGCAAAATGAAGGTTTAATACAAGTGAGAACACTAGATATTTATAGAATGTATAATTGAAAAATATAATCCCCATTAATCTGGAAAACAATGTTCAGCAAAAACAGCAAATACAAAAAAATATGTAAAGTATGACATGAGAACTGGAAAAGCACATATCATAGCACAGATTGTTTATGGCTGTACACATATGGAGAGACATGTCAACTGGGTTATTGAGGGAAAGGAATAGGAAAAAGAACTTTAGATGTATTTATAGCTTTTTCTGATAAAGAAAAAGATTTTTGAGGCAAAAATAGTAAATACTGAATTTGAATGTTATAATAAAGAAAAACAAGAAGGAGTGACTTTAATTCCTTTTATAAAATATCTATTACACCTTTTTGTCCTTATTAACAATTGTGGTTTCTCATATCAGAGAAACAATTCGATGTGTACTCATCAGTGTCTGATTTATTTCACTTAATAGTATGTTCTCAAGGAGCATCCATTTACATACAAATGACTCTAGTTTATCCTTTTTAATGGTGGTATAGTACTCCACTGTATTCACCAGATATGGCACCAAGTGACTTCTGCTTCTTATTCCCCAAAATCAAAATGGCCATGAAAGGTCAATGTTTTGAATCAATGAAAGACATTGAGGCAGCCACACAACAGCTCAACTAAATACACTCACAAAAGAACACTTACAGAACTGCTCCAGAAAATGGCAAGAACAGTGGGATAAATGTGCTTTAAATTAGCCAGAGTACTTGGCAGGGAATTGATCCTTTTATGCCTAATGTTAAGCATTTTGGAATGCCCATAACAATGGAACAGAAAGTATTTTTCTCTTCAAATTCTTGTTCCTTGAATTTTTCTAGGTAAGATACATGGATCTCATGCAAAAATTCAAAAAATTGAAATCTTTGGCATAAATGGGTAAATGGCAATGTGTCTTTTACAATAACCAATTTTTTAAAAAGAAACATTCACTGTACTTTTCAATCATATCTCATATCTCTAGTATCAATAAAAATATTTAAAGGATATTAAAAGTATCTCAGGGTTGGGAGGTTGAACAATTTTCAATTCAGATTTTAAGAAAAGATCAGATTTTTGTAGGTGTGTATTTCTTACATTAAGAAAGTAACCAACAAACTGATGAAACTTACTCTTCTATACAAGCTGATTTTAAGAAGAATTTCGGCTGTTTAAATTTAGGGAGTTAAAAAAAAAAATCAAGTCCAGGAATATTCCCTGAAATGGAGCCCAGCGCGATTTTATTTGTGAGAAAGCTGGACTCATTTCCTCCCATGCGAGGTTCTGGTCTGTCCATACTTTGCTCTGCAGAGGTGGGCAGGTGTGTGCAGACACAGACAACAGTGGCAACAGTCCTTCTCCTGTCCAGATCTACTTTATTTCCATAGCAGTGTTGCCTGCTCAAGATGATCTTTTTTTGCTTACATATACTTTTTAATAGAATAACCATACACATCAAAAAAATTTCCCCTGCCCAGACTTGCCCCCACCTATGCCTACTCTTCTGTCTCTTTTTGGAAGTGGTTTGGAAGCAGAGAGAACTGCTGGAAAGAGGAAACTACTCTTTCAATCAAAAGAAAGCTTTGGCATAATTTTTAAGAAGGGACCTTCGTTTAAGTCTTTGAGAACCTTAATTTTACTGGATCCTTTTCCCAAATTTGCTTTAACCTTCCCCGAGCAGGTAACAGTATCTGTTATAGCCTCGTGCACGCACAGGTGGGGCTCTTGGGAAGGGACCGGATCACTGGAGCGTAGTACTTATTAGTGGACAGAAATCTCTACAAACTGTGAGCCAGAGCAAACCTCTCCTCCTCCAAACTGGGGGTGTTAGGTATTGTGTCTCTGTCATGCGAAAGTAATTGAGACGGTGTGTAACACAACTTGAGTAATCTTCACCATTATGGGCGAAGCCTCACACTGTCCCTCACACTGGTCAGCAGACCTCCAGGGCGGGACGTGCCTGGTCCCCTGGCCTTCCTGCCTACTCCAGCTCTGGGGGAGATCTGTGACTTCCCACTGCCAGGCCCGACTCACTGTCCACGCACTTGGTGAATGATGACCTGACCCTCGTGGGGGTCAGCTTCTCGAGATTGCTGCTGGCTTTACAAACCTTTATTTCTGTGTCACTTGGAGACCAACAGGCCAGGGTCTTTCTCTAAGCACCAAACCTGAATTTGTATTTCACAGAAAGGTGGAAAAGTTGGGTCTTCTTACTGTTTCCTGGTCTGTTTCTGCAGTAGCAACGGAAAGCATCCATTCTCTATCAGTCTCTACCACTTTCTGTACTGGAAGGTGGTGAAAGAGAACCAGCGTTGGCACTCAGGCTCTCTTTTTAATTTTTTGAATGAGGCAATTTCTCACTGCCGGGAGAAAACACCAGTCACGCGGAACTTAGAGGAGGAGAGGTTTATTTGGGCTCACAGTTACAGTTGGTGGTCAGTCAAGAGCATGGCAGAGGAGAGCATGGCAGAGGAGAGCATGGCAGAGGAGAGCATGGCAGAGGAGAGCTGCATGCGTCATGGCAGCCCACAAACAGGGAGTGAAGGGGAGGAGATATACCCTCCCAGGTGCCCCCGGTGACCTGCATCGGACCACACCCTGCCTCTTAACAGCAAGTCGACTATTTCGCTCCCATGGTCCAATCCACTTCCAAAAGCCTTGCCTATGTGTGCATGAGACCTCTGGGGACATTCTCCACATAAAGTGTAAATTCCAGCCCTGATCTCCAAAAGACTTGTGCATATCTCTTTATGCAAAATGCATTCAGTCCATCTCTAGGAGTCACTAAAGTCTTAACAGTTTCAGTACTGCTGAAAAGTCCAAGTCCAAAGTCTCCTGAGACTCACGGCAAACTTTTAGCTAAGAGGGTGAGGGCCTGTGAAAATTAAAAAGAAAGTTAAACACGGCTGACAAACAATGACACAAGCTGAAGGGAGAAACAGGGAAGTAGAGAGAAATCAAATCAAAGCAAGCCTGAAACCCAGCAGGGGAAATATTAAATCCCACAGTTCCATGTCCAGCACCCAGGGCAAGGTGAGGCAAGATGTGATCACCAAACGTCACGGGTAGACTGGTGCCTACAGCATTGCAGGTTGCAGCTCTCATGACTGTCTCTTGAGCTGGCTTTGTTCACTGCCTTTCGCTTTATTCACAGAATGTTCTGGGCTTCTCCTACTGCCTGGGGTTTCCCCTGTACTTTTGGCTTCATTCTCACAGTTCCACACACTGCCCTCTCAGGGGCACACTACCTGGCCTTCCAGGCCTTCTGAAATCTGGGTAGAAGCCTCTCCCTGACCTCACAACCACTGCATTCTGCATCCCTATAAAACCAGCACCACAAGGATGACACCGAGGTCTGCCACAAGCTCCAGCAGTAGCTGGGTCCCCTTGGATCATGGCTGCAGAAGTCCCTGAGTGTCTGGATGGTTGAGCACTGGGAACTGAATCTCAGGGAACCAATTCCCTAGCCAGCCCTTCTAGAGCAGGGCGCCCTGGGGCTCTTCTCAGAACCAAGTCTTTTATCTTTGTACCTCTCAGGTGGCAAAGGATGAGGTCTCGTTTATTCCCAGGATACCCTCAAGTCATCTTCCTATTGACATGATACAAAGTACTTGGCTTCTTTTTAATTCTAATCTTTTTGACAAACAAGCTCTCCTCCTCTTCAAACTTTGCAGGCTCTTCCTTTCTGGCAAAACTGAACATTTTTCAAACAGGATTTCCGCTCCTGATTTTCAATATAAAGCTGGCTAAAAACCATCAGCAGTACCCATGCCCCAGCCCAAATGTTGGACTGCCTTGACATTTCCTCTGCTAGATTAATTGGTCTATCATCCTTAGTCTCCTGCAAAGTCTCAGGACATGAACAAGATAAAGACAAACTTTCTACCATATCATAACACACACAGTCCTGAGTCCAACTGCCAATGGAGTCCTTTTTGCCAAATGAAACTTCTCGAGCCTGGTCTTTACCATCTGCGTTTTTACCAGCATTCTGGTCTTCTGAGCTATGACTACAATCTTCCATCAAGTTTAGCTAACAGCATTATAAGGCTTTTCTAGCTAGCATTTCCAAACCTTTCCAAATGCTTCTGTGAGCCAGTTCTAAAGGCATCAGAACCTCAGTCAGAGCAACAGCCCAACCCTTGGTACCAAAATCTGTCTCAGTCAGTTGCTCATCTCTGAGATACAATACCCAAAACCCACAGTTTACAGGAGGAGAGGTTTATTCTGGCACACTATTACAATCCATGGTCTGCTGGCTCCAAGACACAAATACTAGAGGAGCCTTGTGGTGGAAAGCTGCTCATGTCATAGCAGCCAGGAAGCAGAGAAAGGGCGAGCCAGAGAGAGATATGCCCTTCCAGTTCCTGCCCCAGTGTCCACTTCTTCCAGTCAGGCCACCTCCTAACATCACTTTCAGCCAACCCTCCCCCCACCTAGTCACCCTCCAAAGCCCTGCCGCTGAGCACAGGAGCCCTTTGAGGGGCACTCTCTATGTGAATCACAGCAAATGGGCTTCTGTCTTCAACTCTAAGTGCTTCTTAATCATAACCAAGAGATTATTTTTATGAGTTCATAAAGTTATGAAGAAAAATTTAAGGTCTGAGCAATGTCTGAGTGATATTAAGCTTGTCTTTATTGCCCAAGTGTCCTCAATGACTAGTTTTTAATTGCAACCAAGGGTAACTTTTAACTGAAAATACTGAAGTCCTCAAGTACCCGAAGTTTAACAAAACCTGAACAATATTATTGCGTATGTTTTTGTTAACCAAAAAGATGACCTCTTGGACACTGTAAAAATGCCAGTAGCAACAGAAAACTCTTCCACAATGATTTTCTAGTATTTTAATGCTTCTTAGATAACCTTTTTATTATGATCTAAATACTGTAGATAAAAGGTAAAGATACATTTAATCACTTCAAAGTATGCAACAATAACATTCATCTCTTGGTTCTAGGAAGAATGCACACAAGACCCGAGTTCTCTTTCTGAAGCGAGACTCTGGGGTCTAGTGGAAAAGCTCACAATTTAATCTGAACAAGATAGCGCTAAATTCTTATTATCAATTTGCAGGCCGTTAAAACACTTACTTTCTCTGGCCCCACTACTAGTATTCAAATTTCTTTCACTCATTCTCATAACTTCCGGTTTTAGAAACACATAGTGCATCAGAACTGATTCATCTGGAGGCCTGAATGGCTGACAGGGCTCACTTCCTCAGTGTCCAAAGCTGCACGGGTGGAGGGAGCGCAAGAGAGTCACCTGAGAGTCTAGCAAAACAGTCCTGCACTATGACACTCCATGTCAGCCCTCAGGTGACTTTGGTTCCATGTGATAATGGAGCTTAAAAATCACCCTGGTGTGACACGGTAGACATGGTAGCTGGGATGATGTCACAGAGACGCACGATGTCTACAATGATGCTGGTGTACACAAACCTACTGAGCTGCCAGTCGTACAAAAATACCGCGTAGACAGATAGAGTACATGATGCCTTGAATGGTGTTACTGGCTTACCTACTTATGCTGCTATACTTCTTACCAATATTTCAGAGTGTACAAGGTACGATTGAAAAATGTGGTGAATGTTTAAATTTTTAGTAATTATTACAGTAAAAGACACATTACCATTAATTGCTCTCAAAATACTCTTTCTCACCTTGAAGGCACTTATTCCACCGTTCTTGCCACTTTCTTTTTCTTTTTCTTTTTTAAATAGAAGTTTTAGTGGAGAAAAATAGAACCACCACGTACACAGGGGGAGAAAAAGCACAAAAATTCAACTGATACAGAACTGAAAGTCACAATTATCCAATGTAGTTTGCAACTACTCTTCAATTCCTTAAACAGCTCCCCTTGACTTATGTAATAATCTTGCTAATTTTTCAGCCGAAATGGTATCAAGTTTTCAAAGAATTAACCACCTCGAGGGAAGGGACCAGCTTTGAAGATAAGGAAAGTGACACCAAGAGTCTCTTCCTAACAGGACCAACTCTACCTACGGATCGCTTGGGAACAATTACTGAGTGTGGTGTAAGAGTCGGCATATCCAGGACATCGTCAGGGATGAGTCAGAACACTGAGGCAGATGGTCTGGCATGGAGAGGGCAAGCTAACCATGTTCCCTGCCAGGGGAGCTTGTGGGAGGAAACCAAGGAAAAGCTGAGAAATTATAGGCAACGACTGCTCAAAGAGAATTAGAAAGGAGTTTTAAATACTACATGCATAGTTAGACAACAGTGTGCAAGTTGATGCAATTAGAGGCAAACAAATATAAGATAGATGGAGAGAGATATCGAGATAGACAGAGAGACAGACAGGGTGAGAGCTGGCCACAGGCCTTTGAAAACTCAAGAAAACAATCACTAGGTGACACAAGAGTCCCGAGTCTCCTCAGTTGATGATCAGGACCAAGGTCTTGTGACTTTCTACAGCAGCTCTGGAGTCCACTTTCCTGAGTGTTTTTAGTTGCACTGTCCTGGCTGCCTCGATGTCCTGAATCAAAATGTTTCCCTTTCACGGTCATTTTGACTTTGGGGAAGAGCCAGAAGTTGTGTGGTGCCAGACCTGGGGAATATAGCAGACGAGGACACCCCATAATGTTTTGTGAGTCTGCCTTTTCACTGGATGGCACTTGCCAGCAACATTCACTGCATTTTTGATTCCACCTCATAAAGACATTCACAAAAGGACTCCCAGAGCTGCTTCAGAAAGTGGCAGGAATGACGGCCTAAGAGTGTCTGAAGTGAGCGGGGGCATTCTGATGCAGATTAATGTCAATGTGTCTTGCAGTAACGATTTTTTCACCATATATTTCAATCACGTCTCATATTCCTTTTATTATAAAAATAAAAGTTTACTACACGACTGTGATGGTTGATTGATTGTGTCAACTTGTAAGAGAAGTTTAACTAAATTGGTTTAGCAATTCTACACTGGGTGTAGAAGATCCACCCTAGGGTGACCCATTCTCTAGATGGTATAAAGGGGAAATGAAGAGGGATCTAGGCCAGCTGGTTTCTTTGGATCGGTTTCGCTTCCCTTGGAGGAGCTCCAGACTTTCCCTGGGATCCTTCGAACTCCAGACCTTCGCCTGGACCCTTCAAGCCTCCAGAGTTCACCTAGATCCTTCGGACCTCTAGACCTTCGGCTGGGCCCTCCGGATCTCCAGCTTGCAGACGAACCCTCTGCACCCTTCCACCCCTGACTTGTAAGAAGCCCGAGGAAGCCAAATTGTAAGTTCTCAAATATTCATATATCTACCATTGTATCTGTTTCTCTAGAGAATACTAATACAACGACATTATGTGTGTCACTCAGTTATCACCTCATTCCTCTGCATTTACCATGTCGCCTGGAGCGCTCTGGGAGGCCATACGGAGTGACTGCCCACACAGTCTAGATTTGGGATATCCAAGCAGGGACTTCGCCTAATTACAAAGTTCCAACATGTCTGCACCCTTAGGCAACACACGACTATACATAAATCTGATTTATCTGCACTAAGGTTTGGGATACTGATTTCTTAAGAAGCTGCCTTGGTGAGTCTCACCCAGCCTCAGGACACTGGAAGGCCACCCTCAGGCAAGAGAGTGACAAGAGAAAAGAGCAGTTCTGGGCCAAGCTCAGAGGACTGGCTAAAGATCAAAGCTCCGGGAGAACAGGCCTGAGGCAGCTGGGAGATGACCGAGGACCCCACCCGGCTGGGAACCCTGCGGCCGTGCAGAAGTATTTGATAGGAGAACATTAGTATTTTATCGGTATAAAGACATGTTTCAGAATTTTGTACTAGGTTTTAAAATTTTTAAAAAACACAAATACAAAAACTGACCTGGAGGAGGAGTAAGTACCCGAAAAACAACGCCTCCCACAGAGGGGATTGGGACCTGTTTGTCACACCTACACCACTCCACTCTTGCCTGAGCTGGTCCTGCTTTCCCAGTCGTACTACTCAAACAGTAACAAGCTCGATAGCCAGTTTTTGGTGACTCAAATAGCAAGAGCAGCTATAGTTGGGAGTCTGGGAAAATGGCCCTATAAGCCAGGATCATCACACATTCTGTCCACCCACTTACTGCTGTTGGCACTCTGGTCTCTTGGGAGTTGATATCAAATGCTGATGCCCTGAGTGTCCCACACCCTGGTGGAGTTGGCAGCCTGACAAGCAAAATGGAAACCTGATAAGATTAGAGTAGCACTTTGCTTCTCACCCATTTTCCTCCTTGGTGGGATGGTTCTTTTTTCATTCAGATATAATAAATTTATTCATTCTAAAATGACCAGCTATTCTAATAGAAAGGTTTTTATATTTAAAAGGCTATTTTCCGGTTGAATTCCCTCAAATGGTTTCACTCTGAATGGTTAAACTGTGAATACTAGAACTGTCCATTTCTTACATGCATGATGTACTTTCAAAAAAAATTTATTAGTACTCAGACTGCTTCCGCTTAATTTATCATACTGTAAAAAACACAACAATTCAGACACTGTCCTATCAGTTTTACAGATCAGCAAGTGGCTTGCAGCTTACACGACTTTTGTGACACAGAAACCACAGGCCACAGTGCCGGACACTTCACTCTGTCACACACTTCTGACTATGTCCCAGGTTTGCAGCATAGTATTAGGACTTCGAAATAAAAAAAGGTTTTGCTTTCTAAGTGTATGTTTTAAGAGTATTAGCTCCATTTCTAATTTTACTCCATTTCTTTTTTTTAAAAAAAGGTACATTTTGATGAGCAGGGTGGTGCACATCTGTAATACTAGCATTGGGAGGCTGAGGCAGGAGGATTGCTGTGAGTTCAAGGCCGGCCTGGGCTACACAGTGAGTTCAAGGCCGCCCTGAGACCCTGTCTCAAAACAAAATTTAAAAAGGTGCCTTTTTTTTTTTTTTAACTACCGAAAGGTTGTTTTTAAGTCCTTGCGTTGTGCAGACTACTTAGCAAAAACCTTCTGGTGACACTCGCTGAGCGAATCACTGCCCTGCCCCTCTGGCAGCGTGAGATTAGCACTCTCCTTGCTGTCATGAACTGGGACCCAGAAACGCAGAGATATGTCAGTGGTCAACTGGGCGCAGGCAAGTGGATCTTCCCATCTTCCCTGGTGTTGTGCCCAAAGTCATCTTTCCCAGGGTCTTTGCCACCCGATTCGGAAGTCCATCAGGACATTTTGCCATTCACTAGTGTTTAGTAATGTCCCAGGATTATGGCAAACTTGCCTGTTTACTAGAAATTAACAGGATTAATCTTGCTCCTGTTCTGAGCGGAATTGACAAACATTGCTTACATTTCCATCTAGAAAGCTCTGGAATTACTGCCACTGGACGGATTCTGTCTCCTCGTTTCGTTTGCCTGAGGAATTTCTGGCAATACATTTACAGAACTGATCAATGTACTAACCTGGAAGTCTAAACTTCCAAAGTAGATCAAACTCGCGCTCCCCTTGGTAATCCCATTGGTTCTTCCTTCTTTAGGTAAACACGTAATTACTATCATCTAGTAAATCCCTTTTCTTATCATTTAGTACCCCTCGGCTGAGAGTTCCATGGGCTACAATGCCATTTTTCCTCAGTTATCATCAATCCTACAATATACCAATCTTTCAATATCACTAATCATTAAATTGTGGCTTTACCTCTTTGAAAAGTTATTAATTATATGAACGCTGTCTTCTAAAACTTTTATGACTTGTTGATTATCCCCTCCTAATCCCCTTAGTGTATAAATAACGCCTACTCTTTTTGCCAGGTGCTCAGATCCTTCAATCTAACAAGTAAAAACTAATTACCTAACTTTTTTTTTTTTTTTGAGACAAAGTCTCACTTTTGTATTCCAGGCTGGTCTTGTACTCACTGTGCAGTCCAAGCTGCCCTTAATGTCTTGTTGATTCTCTTGCCTCGGCCTTCCCAGTGCTGGGATTACAGGAATGTGCCACCATACCCAGCAACATTTAATTTCCTATAAAACTGTGTGATGAACATCAAACTCCTGACCCCAGAGTTGACAAGGATCCATCATTAAAAAGAAAAGCATCTTTTTTGCCATTGCGAGGTACCAATGGCATACCCCACCAATGTTAGCTCAGATATACAGAAGCGAGACTTCCATTCTCCACTGCTTATGTTTATCATTAGAATAAACTTCTTCCCTCGAAAGAGCCCTTAAAGATTCTGTAAGCATAATACAGATATTCCAATTATTTTATAAGTTCAATTTCTTAATAGTTGTTGCACTTCTAGAGTAAAGAAGAAAAAAGTCGGATTGTACAGAAATATCTTAGGATGCTGAGCTACTCAAAGGGTGGTGGCAAACAGGACCACCAATGCTGTCTAAAATTAAGAATCTGGCTGGGTGTGGTGGCGCGTGCCTGTGAGCTCAGCATTTGGGAAGCTGAGGCAGGAGGATTAATGTGAGTTTGAGGCCAGCCTGGACTACATAGATCCTGTCTCAAAAAAAAAAAAAATCCTTATTTCTGCACAGAAAAAGAAGCTATCTTCTAAAACTTGGGATTCCCCTGAACATTCAGATAGTTTGAGCACCACTACATTAGACAATTAGGTTTTTGTTTTTTTTTTCCCTTGGAGTGCTGGGGCTTGAACTCAGGGCCTTGCACTTGCTAGGCAAGAGCTCTACCCCTGAGCTAAATCCCCACCCCCAAAATCAGTTTTCTATCAAAAAATACTAACAGGAACATAAAATAAGTCAATTTCATAAAACAAGAAGGCGGTTTTGAGGAAAATTTGAGCCAAGGGACTGACAGCAATTTCAACGCCCAGATACTGAACATGTCAGACTGGGTCATCCTTGGTGTCCCATAACTGCTAATGACACTCGGTGTGTCACTTCCTGCCACAGCTGAAGGTGTGCACAGGTCCCCTGCATTTCGGTGCATCCCAGTCGACAGCCCTTCTGTAGATACTTTATAAGCAACGGAGAGCCACAGGGAGCGGCTATAAACATTTTGAATACCGGAAAGGGTACTTCACTGTAAATCAATCAACTCGGGCCAATACTTACAGAGTATTTAGATAATGTAACATTATACAGAAATTCAAGTCATATTGGCTTGCATCTGTTCTCTATTTTTTGATGACACATCTCATGTTTTAACGAACACAATTTTTCTTAGAGAATGTGAATAACCATCAGTGTGCTGACGAGCCCGTCAGAGTACAGTAGACTCACAGGTTCCGCCTCGGCGATCACCTTCAGCCTTCTTTCCAAACTTACGTGGTACCTAATCTGCATTCTGGCTATATAGTCAGCTGGAATGGATGCAGATGGGTGTCACCACGGCCAATAAAAACATAAAACTAATTTACAACCGACTCTTTCAAGAGACTCTGCTTGCTTTGATGAACTGAATTAATTCCAAATGGAACAACTGTAATCACTACGGAGGAGATGTCTGCCAAGAAATACACTGTCAAGCACAGAAAGTTTCTCGAGTCAAAGGTCTGGATTTTAGCTGCCAGAGTCCACGGACTGTGGAGACCGCCACCTTGTCTCACCAAGCGGTCCCTTCTCCCCTGCTTGGATCAGCGTGAGCTCCCTGAAGTGTATTCAGAGGCTGAGAAGGCTGGCGCCTAGCACGCCGCCATGCAAAAGCGTCCTCACCAGCTGGACAGAGCAGGGACGGCGGTGGCCTGCGGTGGAAAGGAATGGCTCGAGGGGCCGCAGACCAGGCAGTGAAGTGCAGAGTTGGAATCACAACCCAGGCCCTCAGCGCCAGGGCTGAGGAGGGGTCAGGAAGGAAAGCCAAGCCAGGCAGCATCTGGGCCAAGGCCAGGTGGGTCCAGCCCAACCTCCACTCCCCAAGATGAGAAACCCAAGAACACAGGATGCCTGGGCAGAAGGGGTGCAAGCGAGAAGCCTGTACGCAGGAAATGGAAGAGACTGGACTTCACCTAGACTGGAAGGGAGTCAGGTTTGGTTCTTGAAAAGAGGTGAGCCAGACTGTCCACATCTAGGTGGTCAGAACTCGGCCCAGAAGGCTGCGGGTGTAGCTCAAGGATAAAGCATGTTCAATGCCAAGCATCAAAAAAGAAAAAAAATCAGTACAAAGATGTGACGACAATTAGGTAATTATTACAGGCAGAGTGTGGTCTTAGAATAAAATAAAGATGAATCAGTGGATTTCATTTCTACCGGGACCGCTTTCTGGCCCTTTGCCTTGGGACAAAGAGTATTTTCTTTTTCTCTAAAGTAAAGATGGTATCTCATTAACAGAAACATTGTGATAAAGAAATGAGAGGAAAAAGTGCCAAACAAAATGTTCATCAGCTTTTCTTGGTTTGTGTACTTTGAAGGAACTGCTATTTTCGCTGATAATTACTGTCCACACAGAAGAATCTCCACTCAGAAAAGACCTACCTGGAAAAATATATGGTGTAAGCGCTTTGAAAATAATTGACAAACAAACAAATGAATATAGTCTTTTTCAGAGACCAAATCCTGTGGCTTTAGAGCTTGCATGTCTTCTTAAATTCTTCGTTTTTCTTAGAAGGAGCATATCGTGAAGCCCGAGGAATCACTTAGACGTGGTTGAAAACTGAAATCTAAATGGAAACTACCTTCTTTTCTTCCCTATCTTCATATTACTTGGAAACGACTCTGAAAATCCACATATGAAGCCTTCTGCAAATGCATTATGCTCAAGGTCACAAGACATTCTCATTACCTGAACTATCCCACTTGAACGGACAGGGAGCAAGAATGACTCTTAACCAGGTACGGTAGCACATGCCTGCAACCAAAGTACTTGGGAAGCTGAGGCAGGAGGATCCTAGGTTCAAGGCCTGCCTGGGCAACTTTGGTTGTGGACATAGCTCAATGTAAAGGCCCTGGGTTCACTCCTCAGGAACACAAACAAATAAATAAACTTGTAAGGTTTGGATTCTTTACTCCTAGATAGATCTTGGTTTGTTTGAGATAGTTCTCAATACCATAAATACCCAAAACCATACACATTATTGTAGGTTATTTTCTTTTTTTTTTTTCCTCGAGACAAGGTCTTGTTCTGTAGCCCAGGCTGGCCTTGAACTCAGTGTTCCTCCTGCCTCGGCCTCCCGAGTGCTGGAATCACAGGTGTGCACCACCACATGCAGCCTGTAGGTTACAATTTTGCATAGCAAAAGGAAATCTCAAACCTGTTATCACTCTGCCAACAGCCAACTTCCAAAACACCAATTTCTCAACAACTACCAAAAGTGAAGTGAAGTGTTTTAGAAAGTCCTCCAACCTATATTTTTAAAAATATTTAAAATTCTGAAAGCAGAATACTTTGACCACGATTCTTGACATTATTTAAATCGTTTTGGATCCTCTGGCACTGTGTGGTCCTTTCATTTCCGTGATATAATTTTGTTATTGGATGATATTATCTACTGATATTTTAAAAGTAAAAACATGATGTTAAAATTAAACTTTAAATGGGGCTGGGGATTTAGCTCAGTGGTTAGAGTACTTGCCTTGCAAGCACGAGGCCCTGAGGTCGATCCTAGCACCAGAAAAATAAAAATTAAACTTCAACTTTAAAATTTTTTAAAAAATTGTTTTGATGTGCGCTGTGTGACAGTCCAGCACAAGAGTACATCTGCACTGATCCCCTGAGCTGCTTCCATTGGTGGGTCCTTTCTACTGTCACCAGCAAGGCTCCGTGACGAACAACTTTTTTTTTTTGTGGTGCTGGGGATGGAACTCAGGGCCTGAGCTTGCCAGGCATGCACTCTAACCACTGAGCTAAATCCTCAGCCCCCTGACAAATTTCTTTGACAGACACATTACTGACGCTGAAGACCACACTGTCCCCAGGAAGCGCTTCACTCTGAAGCTTTGTGGCGCATTAACAGACTTTACTTCAGTTGTGACAGTGCCTGGAGTGAAGGTGACCACCACATCGGGTTTGAGAACACCAGTCTCCACTCAGCCCACAGGGATGGTACCAACACCAGCAATTTTGTAGACATCCTGGAGGGGCAGATGCAAAGGCTGTCAGCTGGGCGAGTGGGTGGGAGGACGCTCCCACTGGCATCACCATCTTTGTGAGTGACCTTCCATCCCCTGAATCAACACATGCTAACGCTTGGCTCCACTCCAATCAGAAACTGGCACAAAAGCTACCATGTCAGGGTTGTAGCCCATTTTCTTAATGTAGGTGCTGCCCTCCTTAATGATTTCCTCGCATCCCTTCTGACTGCAAGATGGGACTCAGTAGAATCCATTTTATTAATGCCAACAATTAGTTGTTTCACACCCAGTCTGTAAGCCCAGAAGGCACGCTTGAGGGTCTGCCCACTCTTGGAGATACCAGCTTCGAATTCACGGGCACCAGCAGCAACAATCAGGATGGCACAGTCAGCGAGAGATGTCCGTGTAATCAGGTTTTGACCACGTCTCTGTGTCCTGGGGCATCGATGATGGTCATTTAACACTTGCTGGTCTGGAATTTCCACAGGGAGATGTCAATTGTGATGCTGCGCTCATGCTCGGCTTTGAGTTTATCCAAGACCTGGACATGCTTGAAGTAACCTTCCCCATCTCAGCAGCCTCCTCAAATTTTTCAGTGGTTCTTCTGTCGATGCCACCACATTTGTAGATCAGATGGCCAGTCATGGTGGACTTGCCCAAATCCACATGTTCATTGACACTGATATTGATGTAAGTCTTCTCCTTTTCCACGATGGCTTTCAATTGAGTGCTGGTTTTCACAACACCTGTGCTCGAGACAAACCCACTGCAAAAAACTAATGTTGAAGTTTTTAACCGAATGTTTCTACCTCCAAATCACACATGTTCCACAATTCCAGAAGTTCCCGAGTCCTCTAACACCCTGGTTATAGTAATAAGTCACTAATAAGATCAGTACTTCTGTGTGACCAGCAGAATTGGTGAGTGGGTGTGCCAAATTACATGTAATTATTTACTGAAGTGTCCTGTAATTGGAGCAATGATGACATCAAGATCTGACAAGCTTGTCCAGTAACAAGCAGCACTCCTGGCCCACAGGAAGTTGAGCAGGCCATCTAGCATCATAGATAATATGAGGATGGACTTTGGGATGAAAACCCTACATTTAACATCTGCCTCTGCCGCTTAGCTGTAGAATTTGGGGCAAACTACTTAATCTTTTACTTTTTCAGTTTTCTCATGATCCTAAGAGTTTCTTGTTCCCTTTGGCTCCTGTGCAGATTGGTTTAGATAACAAAGTGTGCAAGACATACTTAGTAACTAGTGAACGAATGTTAGTCGTGTAACAGAGGTTGAGCGGTCAACAGTAAGAAGTCCATATTTGAAAATATTTAACATCTTTAAGTTCTAAAGTGGGTGAAAATCCTAAATGTAAAAGAGAGATTTATCTACTACCAGGCAATAATAAGATAATTCATGTGAGAAACATTCAGTTGCAAACAGCTGACTCCCATTGGTTTGGCTCCTGGGACTCTCAAAGCCTCCAAAAACATTCTCAAAACTTAATACGGGTTGGGATACACCATAAGGAGCAATTTCCTTAGCACCCGTCAAGGTCACACTTAGTCATCCCAATCCCTGTTATGGATCCTTCTTGCAGAGAATTAACTGAACATATCAGAGAGGCAACTTTTGAGGAAAAACCCGTTAGTCATACGAATTCTCAGAATCATCTTCCTGGCACTGTGGCCACACTACTATGCAGTCAAATTTTACCTGTCCACACCCGCCCCTCACTTCCACAAGGAGTTCAGGGTCACTCTGGTTTAAAAAAGATGCGAAGAGAATATTCAGTATGAATATAGGTAAAGCAATGCCTACGGGACTCCGGAGAGAGCTCTTGCACTTTGGTCACACATGGACAGAGAAAGCGCCCAGGTGTTGTTCAAACGCACATTCAGGCTCTGGGTCTGGCGGGGGCTGCCTGTGACATTATTCCTAGCAACCTCGCCAGGGCTGCCGCAGACTCATATACACACCACACTTCTAAGCAGGGAGGACGAAGACAACTAGGTCACCCTAGTGCGTGTGAGTGTGTGTGCGTGTGCACGCCCGCGCACATATGTTACAGGCTAAATATACTCTGGAAAACCTTAGACAACAAAGGGGAAAGCACTTTCCTGCACTGTCCTAGAAACCTTATTTCAAAGTGAACATTTGATTCTTCCAAAATGTGCTGTTTTAAATAGGCAAAGACAGCGTTTTCCTCTCAAAGTGAGGATGTCAAATGTCCGTGACTCCCTGTGGTGGAGACACCGGTCCGCCGCAGAGGGGGTGACACAGCGGTTTGACGCCCCGGCCGGGTTCTGCAGACTGAGGCCGTGGTTAGCTCCATGCACCGGCAGACAGTGTGGCCGGGTTGGTCACAGGCTCAGTGCACAGCCAGATACTGCTGGACAGGGAGAGACCATTACAGCCAGGACGCGGACAAAGGAAACTTCCTGGTGGCACAGGAAGGACTTCTCGAGTTTAGTAAGAATAATGAAAGAGGAGTCATAACTATGGTAGACTTCCGGAAAGCGCACCATTCAGTAGAAGGCTGGTGGCTGGTGTCACTTTGGAGGTCTTGTGCTGCTTTATCGTTTGCTCTTCTATTGCTCTTCTCCATGCAGCGGCAGCACTCACCACCACCCTAGCTCTTCCGTGCACTTTAAACTTTAATAGTTTTAGAATAAAACTTAATTGATAGTGTACTTTAAACTTCAATAGTTATAAGAATAAAACTTAATTGATAGTGGGACAGCTTAAGAACTGCCAGGCAGAAAGGAAGAGAAACCCACTGACTGATAAAAAATCCACACGGACGGTCGGGTGAAAAGTGCCACATTAAGAAAATAAAGTCTAAGAAATGCTCCTTTAGGAGCTTAGTGTGCTGGTTCACGCCCGAAGTCAAGCACTCAAGAAGCCGAGGCAGGAGGATCACTGAGCGTTCAGCGCCAGTCCGGACTACATATTGAGTTCAAGGCAGGCTGAAACTATATAGTGAGGCCCTGTCTCCAAAAACTGAAAAAGCAAAACAAAATATTCCTCAAAGATTCATGAACTGTTCATACATTTCATCCTTCATGTAAATCCTACTCTTAAAATAGCTTTCTTCTTGGCATCCTGAAAATTAAATCTTTTAACCCTCATGTCCCCAAATAAATAAGGAAGCAAAGGAACATTATAACGTTCAAAGTTTAACAATGGTTTTACAGATTTAAATAAAGCTGAAGAGATCCGCTGAACCTGCCAACGCCATTCCTGAAATAACTCCAGCCCTGGAATAAAGGGCTGCTTCTTACCGAGGAGTTTCTTACTGCAAACCTAAGCAGCTTTGTGAGGCTTCGCGTTCCTGCTGGCCTAACCCATTCTTCACCTCATCTGCAGGGAAAGAGAGTTTTTTCTCCTGAATTTCATACCAAGACATGGACTTTGTCTATTAAATATAGCAATTCTTTTTTTATTTAGTAAAGTTAAGAAACTTTAAAACCCTCAGCTCTGGGTCACTGATATTAATTTCTTAATACAAGTTTAACATACAAGTTATTTCTTAAGCTATCTGTGTCATCAAGCTCAAACTCTGTCTGGATTGCTTATCAGAGGCCAATTTCTCTCTAACACCATCCCAGCTGGGTTGAGAAGATGGAGTCCTGGCTGGCTTGAGAAGATGGCTTCATGGCTGGGTTGAGAAGGTGGCTTGGTGCTACATGAATGGGGAGCAGCAGTTCAGGGGCTCAGACAGAGACCAAAATTCCACCATGTGGCTTGCTAGCCAGGTGTCCTCTTCCTCGCTTGCAATTAGTTAGCTTGAAGAAAGGCTATGCTAGCTGCCATAATCCACCCCTCCAAAAAGTGGTAGACAAGGGAAGGCCAAGGGCTTTTCAGAGAGAGACATCTGAGTGCAAATCCTGCCCTTTTGACAACTATTAATTCTGTGATCAAGTCTCCATTTCCTCATCTGTAAAATGGAGATGATTCTTTCCTTGCAGCATTACTACAAGAATTTAATACTAACTTATTTTAAACTCATGTTAATCACTTAATATGTACTTGCTTAATCCTAAGAAATTTTTGGCAAGTTTGAGAAATAACTGGCAACATATTTTAAATTTCCATGAATATGGAATTTTGAAATACACATTGACCATGTTTACATAGATGAAAACTGCCCTTTACTGCCTAAAAGATTTTAGATTATAAACTATGATGACTGCTTTTTAAAAATTAAATTAAAAAAAGAAATCGTAATATTCATGGTTTAAAAAATCTTACATTTAATCAGTTTATTGGTTCAATTATAGGTTAAATGCTCTAAAAGTGATTAGCCTTAGAGACTAACTGTCGGAAACTTTCCTAATCTATAGCAAAACTATTTCATTGTTTACAACAGTCAGAAAAAGAACAAAAACGCTAATTTTTCAGTCTATCAAAAATACTTAAAATTTGAGTCTATTACAAATTGAACACTTTATAAAATCAAAGTTTAATAGTTTATACCACACTACAGGACTTAATGGTACTACTGAACTTTGCTGGAATGTTTGTTTTTACTCTAATACAATTCTAATCCTTTCAAACATTAAGAGAGACGTGAGGTATCTTGTTCATAGATCCGTGTCTAGAACCTCAGATCATGACAGAATGGCTACAGGTTCCAGGTATATTTAAAATAATCAGAATCGCCTGAGAGGTTAGGCAGAAAAATTCTAGAATCTTCTAGAATCTTCCCCCAGTTCTCATGACATCTCCTGGGATGTCTACCTTGAAAACGTCAAGGCCAGACAGTGGTGATTGTAAATGCTTCGCAGGGAATTACAGGGTAGGAAACAAGATATTTGAACACTGCTGACTGACTTCTAGACCTTGGCTTTCCTGAAGGACATCAGAGGTCACCAGTGTTCCACTTCAGTGAGGTGGCCGAGAAGAAGACATCTTGCCGTGCTTCTTTAGCCACACAGATATCCAGCCATGGGATACCATGGAAAGGATTTTTTTCTGAGGATTCTGTGCTTTCAAAGTGAATTTTTTGTTTGTTTCATGATTTATTTGGTTCAAGGCACACCTTCATTAATCATGTCTATTTTACTAACCAAACTAAACTCCTTAAAGAACCTGATTCCATCCTCCTGTCCCTGTTGTTTTATTCCCCGTGGAGCCCTACTAGGTCTGAGGCAAGATGTCTTCTTCTCAGTCACCTCACTGAAGTGGAACACTGGTGACCTCTGATGTCCTTCAGGAAAGCCAAGGTTTAGAAGTGAGTCAGCAGGGCTCAAATATCTTGTCCTCCTCGGCCCGAGTGTCAAACAAGCACATACCCATCTTGTTCCCCACACAAAGTACTGCTAAAATGAAGAGAATCTGAAGAGTAAGAGGAAATTAATTTAGTGCATTATGAAAGAAAATATCTAGATGCTCTATGTGGGACAGTTGAGATCACTGATAATACTAACCAGCAGTGGAGAGGTACAGAAGGAAGTGATGGATATTCTGTGAAATACTTAAGACACTTTTCTTTTGTTAAGGAAAAAACTCACAGCAGTTCAGTAGGCATCTACTGAGCACCAACCACCTCCCAGAGTGAGAGAATCTGCTACATAAGAACACCTGCCCAGGGCTGGGAATTTAGCTCAGTGGTTAGAGCGCTTGACTGGCAAGCACAAGGCCCTGAGTTCGGTCCCCAGCACCAAAAAACAAAAACAAACAAAGAGAAAAACAACAACAAAAACCACCTACCCATAGGGAGGTTGCACATGTTGAAAGAGCCTCAATGATATTTTGCTTAAGGAAGGAGCAAGGAAATAAATATTTTTGAAGGTAAGAATGGGCTAGAGGTCAGCATTGTACGTTTGGCATCACAAATCCTTTTCTATGCAAAGGAAAGATTAACCAAATACACTTAAATACTAATTAAATATTTCCATGCCCAATATAAACACAAAGGTAAGCCAGAGCCGTGGATGTAGTACACTAGAAACTATCAAGCCAGTTATTTATATTTTAATACTCAATTTAAGAAAATCATTTTTACACTTATGTATAGTGTATCCAACATATATAAACATATATATTTATAAAAATTCAATCATACTACACAACTCTATTCCACCTTATATTATTTTTCTCTCTCTTTTTTTCCTTTGTTTTGGGATAGGGTCTCACTCACAGTTCAGGCTGACCTTGAACTCGTTAGGTTGCCCCGACTAGCCTCCAACTTACTGTATATGCCACCATGTTTGGTTCCACCTTGTATTATAAAAGGACCCACCTTTTCATGCCAGCACGTGTTCATCCATCTCCACAGAAACAGATAACTACAAGGCTGCCTAGTAGAACACAGTTCACATGGATTGCAATTTAATAAGTTCC
>PVJO010023283.1:0-26390 GCA_004026905.1 Hystrix cristata | reverse complement strand
ACATGGTGAGGGTTTGTTAAATCCCATTGAAGAACTGAGTTCTTTACCATTATGTAATAACCTTGTGTAAACCCTGAGAATTTCCTGCTCTCACATCTGCTGTATCTGAAATTAATATAGCTACCCTTACTTTCTTTTAATTAGGATTAGCATGAAATATATTTCTCCATCCATTAACTTTTAACCTTTATATTTCTTTATATATAAAGCAAGCTTTTTTGTACATAACACATGGCTGGGTCTCGGTCTTTGTGATACTGGTGAATGAACCCAGGGTACTCTGCCTCTGAGCTATATCCTTAGCTTGCTTGTCTGTTTATCTGTTTGCTTGAGACAGAGTCTCACAAAGTTGCCCAGAATGGGCCTGAACTTGAAATCTTCCTATCTCTGCCTTCAGAGTATCTGGGATTACGTGCATTCGCTATAAGGCCTGCTGGGGTCTTCTTTTTTGATCCACACTATCTCCAAATTTAATTGGTGTATTTAGACCATTGATATTCAAAGTGATTATTGATATAGTTGCATTAATATCTACTATATCTGCTACTATTTTCCATTTGTTGCTCTTGTCCTTTTTCCTTTTTTCTTCCTTTCTTTTTCTGCTTTCTGTGGTTTTAATTAAGCATGTTATTATCCTATTCTCCTTATTAGAACATTAGCTATAATTCTTTATTTTTTATTAATATCCCTAGAATTTGCAATATATTTTTCAATTTAGTCAAATCTACTTTCATATAACACTATATTGCTTCACAGGTAATGTAAGTACCTTATTCAGTAATAGCAAAAAAAAATTCTAATTCCTCCCTCCCATCCATTATTTCTTTTATTTCTACATAAGCCTACATAAAAATACATCTCAGAATCTGTAGGGGATTGGTTCCAGAAACGCTGAGGATACCAAAAGCCAGGGATGCTCAAGTTCCTTACATAAAGTGGTAGAGTGTTCACATATAACCTACACATACCCTCCCGTATACTTTATCTCTTGTAATACTTAATATAATATAAATTGTTTGACATCCTTTATTGTTTAGGAAATAATACCAAGAAAAATGTGTGTATATGTTGAGCACAGATAAACATTTTTAAATATTTCTATCTGTAGTTGTTTGAATCCACAGATGAGGAACCCAGGGATAAGAAGTTCAGCTGATTAATTCCAACATTCCTACCATATCTGAGTCTTGTTTTGATGTTTGTTGTTTCCCTTTAAAGTGTGCATTTTGCCTATTAGTTTGCCTTGTAATTTTCTCTTGATAGCCAGACATAATGTTCTGAGTAAAAGGAACTGTTCTAAATAGGCATTTAATAATGTGGTAGGACATGGGGAGGGGGAGGAAATATTCTACAGTCCTTTAATTAGGTCCCAGTCCCTCAGTGAGCCTAAGCCTCTGGACTATGGCCCTCACATGTGCTTTTCAGTTCTTCCCCCCCTTAGGACACGGAATCGGATGCTAGAGAGGACTAGAGTTGAGTATTTCACTTCTCCTAGGTCAATTAGTCTCTAACAACATTCCAACAAATAGTTTTTTCCTTAGTTTGTCCTGAAGGCAGACCTGTTAAGAAGAACAGAATGCTCTGGTATGTTACAAATGGTTCCTTCATCCTCCCCCTGCTGAAAACACAAGGGGATTTTTCTCCCACAGTCACTATGAGAACATGGCAAAGTGCCAGGAGATAAGAATCACAGAGGTATAGAACCCCTGATAACTGGGTCCCTTGGAGTTTTTGTCTCTCAGCCTCATCCACTTTAAGTCCAGCAATTTGTCACTTGTAGCTCAAGTTTTCCTCCTTGGGCAGTGGGCCCGTGGGGCTTTTCACTGGTAGGTTTCTGCTCTGGTAAGTTGTGATTCTCTGTATTTGCCCACCTGTTTCTGCAATTTGGGGGCACAGATTTTCTTAAGACCTCATTTCTTTTATCTAAAGACAGTTATTGCTTTCACTTTGTACCACTTTTTACTTATTATAATAGAGTGGCAATTTTCAAATTCCTTACATGGCAGACTAGAACTCAGAAGTCCACAAGCCAGTTATTTTAAGAAAGAATTCAGTACAAAGAATGGTTAATTAGGTTTGGAAGAAGCAAAAAGGCAAAATGAAAAGTCTAAGGTATCAAAGAGGCAGTAAGTGCAGAATGCAGGTCCTACCCCTAGGATGGGGAAACCAAAGGAAGAGGTCAAAATGATTAGGACCTACAAGCTTGGGGGAGGAATCGAGTGGGGCCCTCTGAAGAGGGCCTCTCTAAGAAAGAGGTACTGGCCATGGAATCTGAGGAACCACATGAGGCAGATAGGAATACCGCTGTGAGAACAACTGAGCAAACGTTACCGAACATGCTAATTGGACTCACCCATTTTACCAGAACAAATTGGCCCTACCGCAGAAAAGAAGGCTTGACGGGCTAAGGCTGAGAGGCACAGGAAGAGCTGTACTCCCTCTTCCTCCCTCAGCCTTCCTTTAGCACCTCCTACTGGGAGCTTACTGGGGAGCAGCTGGCAAAGGAGGAAGGTGAACCAGTGTCACCAGTTGGGGGTCTGAAGGAGGTTCCTTCGAAGAGACAATGGGGACCTCACCTCAGCCTACCGAAGGAGTAAATTGTAAATTTACCAACGTGTCACAGAAAAGAATTGCAGGACACAACAGTGAGAGGCAAAGAAAGATTTATTAGGTAGCGTTAAAGAAGTACACACTCAGAAAATAGAGCTATGGTCCGGGGTGTAGTTTTTCATGTGGTGTTAGAGGTGTCTACAAGATGGGTGTTCTCAAATGTGTATTCCTACTGTTGATCAGGTTGCTCATCTAGTGGGCTAGGATGGAATGCAAACCACCTGCCTGTCTTTGAGGTTTAGAGATATGCTACTCCCATATTAATAATGCTGTTTCCTCAAAGATGGAAGTGTGCAGGATTTACTAATCTATAGTATCAGGAAAACCACAGGCTTAATTTACAGGTGAAAAGGATGGGCTTATTGTATCTTTAAGACCATTAGGATTTGTTTGTCTGTTTGTTTCTTTCCTGGAAGGGAAAATAGCATTGTAACCTTGGATAACTTTGGTTATGTTCCAAAGCTGCAATTTTCTTAAAGGTACAATTTCTAAGTTATGCTTGTCTTTTCCTACTTTCTACCTATCTGTATTTCTTTATCCTATCTCATCAGCCCCAGTGCCACATATAGAAAGGCTGATTTGAAGCTGGGAGATAACATTTTAACAATTGGCACACTCAGTTACTTTTAAATTACTAGAAACAGTACTGAGTTTGTAATAATCACACAGTGCGGTCCTTTCTAAAATTCTCTTTGGAGAAACCTATAGTCTTATTTGTTCTTTATGGAATCTGAATCCCAACACCTACAGTGTAAGCCGGGTAACTAAATGCCCCCAACAATCCCCAGCAAGTATCCCTCTACTTACCACATTCTATTACACACCCAATAATTCTACCATCCTGTCAACTGATATTTGAGTGCCTACTATGTGCCAACTGTCGTTCTAGTCTCTGATTCTTAGCTATGAGACCAGAGTGACCCGAAATGGAGATTCCTCTAAGTGCAACAGTTTTATTTTTGTTGGGTTTTTTGGTTTTTTGAGACAAGGTCCCTCTATGTAGGCTGGCCTTGAACTCGCTGTACTCCTCTATGTAGGCTGGCCTGCAATTCTCCTGCTTCAGCATCCTGAGTGCTAGGATTACAGGCATGCACTACCATGCCTGGCTATAATAAAGGAAAGGGTTTAATTTCAAAAAAAACTTAATTAAAATGCAGGCGTTACTTGACACGTTGATTAGACCTCTAGCACTCTCCCAACACCATTCATGAATGCCTTCCTCCATATGACCACTTATTGTTCACATTCACCATCTCATTGATGTCCAAAACAACTCTGGAAAAGGTAGGAGAAATCAATATACCCATGTCAACAAAGCAAAAGAGCAAAGCTCACAGAGGTTGTGAGTTTATGTGGTATGATCGAAAATACAATGATTATTTAAATTTTTAAAATTTATTACAGCAAGAAACACTTCGACATTAATCTCCATCAGAATACCCCCTTACGTCACACACACTTATGCCTTCGTTCCTGCCACTTGCTGAAGCAGTTCTGGAATTCTTTGATGAGTCTTTAGTTTCCCTGTCACAGCTGCCTGAATGTCCTAAATCACTTCAAACTGTTTACCTTTTATGGTCATTTTGAATGTGGAGATAAGCCAGATGTTCCATGGAAGATACAGACATGTCATAATGTTTTTACAAGCCTGCTTTTCTATTGGATGGCATTTATCAGCTCCGTTTACCATATTTTTTTTTAATCATACTTTGTGAAGACACTCACAGAGGAAGACTTCCAGAGGTGCTTTAGAAAATGGCAAACATTTGGGGAAAAGTGTGTTTGAAGTGAGGAGAAATATTTTAAGAGAGATTAATAGTACGCCATATATTTTGATCATCCCTTATACATACAGCTTTAAATGTAGCTGGGCTAGCACTTAAATCCAAATCTTCCCATTCAAAATCCAGGGCTCGTGCTTGCTTCAGCAGCACATATACTAAAATCAAAATCCGGGGCTCTGCTTACTACACCAGAATGTCCTTTGTGTCAATTAGTTTATTTGCTGGCGGCATAATCCTTGTGGAGAAAAGTTTTTTAAAGTGTTTCCTACTCTTCCCACACAGGCAAACAGAGCACCTGTAGCCCCATATCCTTACATCCAGCCACTTGACAGAACTGAGATAGCATCTCATCTGACATCCTGCAAGGGGGAAATGATGGGGCAGCCTGACACCTCAAAGGGCAAACCAAGGACAACAGAGGGTCTCACTGGTGTTCACGGCTTTTTTTTTTTTTTTTTTTTTTTTTTTTGCCGAGAAAATCTGAGGACTACCAGAAATGCTGGTCTGGAACACACAAGTATCTATCAAAATGATATTTCTCTGCCAATGGAAATGGCATAAAACTTAATCTAACCTGAAGCCCACCTTGGATGAGCAAGTGGCACAACTTCTGAATGCACAGAACCCTCTAGGTGTGCTTCAGAGGTGCGGTGCCCATCCCAGACCTGGCTTCCTGAGCCTACAGCTCTGGCCCCAACACCTAGCTCAGCTTCGCAGGCTTTTTGAGGAAACGCTGCAGCAGTAAATTCTGATTTCTTTAAAGATATTTTGTTGGTTGCTCTGCATTTAGTTCTCATTACACATTCACTGAAACACCCACAAATGCCTCTAGTGCTAAGAACATCTGTATGCTGACCACTATATGTTCTGGTTGGCAAGCAAAAGAGGAAAAAGACAAGTTCTCCGTTGCTCTCTCTTTCACTACTTCACCCCCCCGAAACACATCTGGCAAATCATAACTGTATATCTGGTAAACGGAAGAGGGAATCATCTGAATGAAGAAAACTAAAGTCAGTAAGCAAAGCTAGATTAGACTTTCACTTCCATTAATGAAAATAGACTTTCATAGTGCTTTATTATATGCAGAAGACACTGTAGTGAGGATACAAAGAATATACTCATCTTTGGTGTACGTGAATTATTTTTTTGCCCTCCATCCCCAATTGCAGTCAGACAGACCAATGAAAACAAGACATCCTCCTTGAGAAATAGGACACAACCTTTCAGAAATTTCATCATCTTTGAAATTTGAGATGAAAGGACAGGCATGGACAAACAGAGTTGACCAATTTCTCCTTTGTCCATACCCCAGTAAATACCTTGTCCTTCTTAAAGCTATTATTTAGTTTAGGAAAAACATTTTGGGTTTAAGCTCATAGATGGGCCAGATATGGATTGAAACAGCCAATGTGAAAACCCCTAAAGCTAGTCAGCATACATCCTTGCAAACCATAACTTTTCCCACCTTAGGCCTTCATAGACTTCTTTGGGCTTTCCCTCATTATTAGAGCAACAAAATGGTATTTTCAACTTCTTACAGAGATAGAAGCAGCTGCCTTATTTTTCTCCATGCATTACTCTAGGAGGTTTCCAATGTCTACTGTTCACTCATTTATTCAACACCACAATAAGTGATTCTGTGATAAATGACATGCCCCCACTCCCCACCCACCTCCAGCCCAAGGAGGGAATCAACGTAACATTGCAAACAACTGTGTTGTTAAAATGTACTTTCAAAGTTTTTGACAATAGTAAGAGATTGCACGTGCATTCCTAACATGCCAGTGGCCACATCCCAGTAAGTGTTATGTTAGTTGGAGTTCTCTAAAAAAAGCAGAATCAATGAGCTGTATATGCACAGTGGATTTATTTTAAGGAATTGGTTTGGGTAATTGTGGAGGTGTGGTAAATCCACACCTGATGAGATAGGCCAACAGGCTGGAGACCTGGGAATAGTTGCAGTTTGAGTCCAAAAACAGACCACTGCCAGAATTCCCTCTTCTCCAGGGAGATCAGTGTACAGTATTGGATGAAGCCCATTTGTTTTTTAGACGAGATCTTACCATGTAGCTCAGGCTGGCCTTGAACTCTCTGTGTCATCCATCTCTGTGCTTTCCTCGAACTCATGCAATCCTCCTGCCTCAGCCTGCAGAGTGTTCATGTTGCAGGCATGCACCACCATGCCCCCCTAAGGCCCAACTATATTATAAAGGATAATCTTTACGCATAGTCTACCAATGTTAATTTCATCCTTTAAGAAAAAGACCTTTCCAGAAATACCTATAATAATGCCTGGGTTATAACCTAGCCAAGTGGACTTACAAAATTAGCTGTCATAAAACATACCACCTGAATGTGTTTCTCAGCAGTGTTACTAGAACTTGTCTTAGACGGTCACCATCATCCCAGCTAGGTGCACCTCCAGACTTCAGGGTTGCTTGCTCCCCTCAGCCTCCAACACGTATTGTTCGCACCTTCAGGCATTTGTTGCCATCACCCACCAGTGCTCATGTGGAACGCCTACTCCTGCCTGGGCCTCTGAGCCTCTTCTCCCCAGGGGAGGAAGACAGCATGAACTGAAGGTGAGACCCACTTTCTCCATCTGTTCCTCCAGTATTGAAGTGTAGTCCCCAGATCAGCAGCATCCCATCTGCTGGGCACTTGTTAGAAGAGCAAATTCAGAGCCCAGTCCAGCCCTGCTGACTCAGGTACTCCACAGGGGGCCCAGCAATCTGATTTTAATAAACGCTCCAGGAGACTCTAGTGTGCACTCAAGTTTGAGCTCCACTGGCTTGAAAGAACAGGTGCTGTGCGAGAGAAACTCGTGGGACCACAGTGTCCTTTTCCCATCCTTCGTATCAGTGAAGATTCCAGGATTGGTTCTCGAGTTTCCAAAGTGTGAATCATGCCTACTATGGAAAATGCTTTAGTTGCCTTCAATTTAACCAATCATTTAAAATGATATTTTGTCTAGGTCTGACTATTGACTCTTCTGAAGATAAAATGGCTTAAAACTGTGCTAAGGCATTGCAATAACTCCTATTAATTCCTTCAGTCGTCACATGAAACCCACGTAGGCCAATACTGTAGCTATGTTATTGTCTCCATTTCACAGATCAGGAAACTAGCACGCAAAGAAGTCAGTTGCCAAGGAATCTGGCGCCATAGCCACATCCCTAATAGCTATAACCTAACTGATTTCTCTTTTCTGGGCTGCTTGTACCTCAGTCCTTGAGGCCGATTAGATGCTATAGTAAATGGGGATGGCCCTCAGTATCTACACCTAAACTTGGGCCTCCATGACCTTGTGACTTGTTGGGTGTGTTTTCTTCTAGAGCATTTCCCCAAGGGGTTGCCAGCATCATTAAACCAAGTAATTTTTTATTGGTTTAAGTTTGGGATACAGGATATTTACATACAATTGGGGGACCAGTGCATATATAAATCATATATTTCATATATTGACCATAATCAATGCCCTTTCTCTCCCTTTCCACTCTTACACTCCTTCCCCCTTCCCTGACCCCTTCCCCATCTCCATAAATTCAGCCTCCCTGTTTCCTACCATCTCTCCTTTATTATACTCTTTAATTTATTTATATTTGGGGTTTCTTATATAAGAGAGACCATGTGATATTTAATTCTCCATGTCTGATTTATTTTACTTAATATTACAGTCTCAAGATCCATCCATTTTCCTAATAACATGAATTCTTTCTTCTTTATGACTGCATAAAATTATATTATGTATATATACCACATTTTCCTTACTCATTTGTTCATTGATGGGCCCCTATTCTGTTTCTAGAGTTTAGCCATTATGAAATGTGCTGCCGTAAACATGGATATGCATGTGTCACTATAGTATGATGATTTTAACGTTTTCAGAAATATATCTGGGAAAGATATAGCTGGATCAAATGGAATTTCAATTTTTAGATTTTTTTTGAAGAATCCTTGTACTGATTTCCACAGTAGTTAACTAGTTTGCCTTCCCACCAACAATGTAAAAGTATTCCTTTACTCCCACATTCTTGCCAGCATTCGTTATTATTTGTGTTCTTGATGATAGCAATTCTAACTGTGTTAAGATGGAATCTCGGAGTTGATCGAACTTTTTCAATGGCTTCCACCTATACTGGTCAAGGCAGTCAAGGGGACTGTGGGACTGCCAAGAGGCATTTCCACCATGGGCCCACTTCCCTGGTCGGTAGGGCATAGCAGAGTAGCTTAACACTAAAGCTATGCTCACATGTTTGATGGTACTTGGTGCAAAGCAGAAGCTATGTTCTTAGAATTTAAATGAGTATGGTAGACCTTGTATTACAAGCAGGGCCAAAGACAGTCCCATTAAGCTAATATTTTGATTAGAAATTAATTATTAAGAAGCTACCATGTGGCCTATACATTGCTTGTTGATTTAGAAAAATTCTAGAATTATAAATCATACATTTTAATGAGTTGAAGCTCTTATGCTCCTCTGATCATGGTCCCTGTCCTGACATTAGTTAGTGAGAATGCACCTTGAGGCCATCCATCTTACATAGATTAGTCCAGATTCTTACGAGGCACCCATAATCATAGCACTCAGAAAGATAACAAATTTGAGGGCAGCTGGGGCTATATAGCAAGTTGAAGCCTAGCCTGGACTATGGGGTAAGGAAGCCCCTGTCTCAAAAAAAAAAAAACTCTTCCTTTTGGTGAGCCTCGATCTATCTTTTGGCAGCCTCGTTCATGGCTTGATTCCCTCAGTCTGATCTGTCTGCACTTTCAGATTCTTGAGGGTAGTAGAACAGTGATGGTATCTTCCCCAAGTCCCAGCTCTGTGATCCCTGTTACCAGCTGAGCATCAACTCCAAGCTCACTTCGACTTTGTATAATACCACTCTCAAAGTGTGGTCACCAGTGTGAAACCGATACTCCAGGTCTGTGCTGATCAAGACAAGGAGGAGCAAAGCAAGCCTCTCCCAGTAATAGATTGGGAAATAGATATAAATTAAGAGTCCGCCAAGATGTGCCTTCATATAGAGAGAATGGAGTCCTTTTCTGAATATGTGCACATATACTCCAGACACTTACGAGTCTGTTAAATAATGAAAAACATTTCAGTACTCAAAAGATAATTTTAAACAGTCTCAAAACACATTGCTTACCCTCACTCCTCCCAAGTTCCTCTACGCCTTCCATTTCTATTAGTGTGGTGAACATTGTGGCAATTAGTTGGAAGATTCTGGAATCTGAAGGTGTAAAGGTCACTCCAGGAAATACCCCAGGTCCTCATATCCGAGAACTGGGAATTTCCTTCCCATTGAGTTGCTGGGAAGTTCCTGAATTGCTGGGAAGTTCCTGCTCCACTGGTGGAATACAGCCATGCTTTGTAGATGTGTCAGAGAGTTTGAATGGGAAGCCCAAAGCACGTCCTTCCCTTCTCAAGAATGAGGTTTCCAGCTTCCACAAGCCCCAGAAACCAACAGGGTCTTAGCACTGCCCCATATTGAGTCTCTTGGGTCCCACCTTGGGAAATGGGTCCCTTGGTGGTTGGTACACAGATGTCTGGATTTTCTCTGTGGTTTGGGAAAATCCAGGGTTCATTGAGAATGAAGAACAATTTTCTCCCCTTCACACCTATTAAAATTATCTGGATTAAATACATTATTCATAATGTATAAAAATGGACACTTTTCAAGCCAGGTAATTTGGGAAGAATGTCAAAAGAAGGTAGGTAATACAGAGATTAAAATTTATTTTAGGATAGCAACAGATTTCCAAGCCAAAGGTTCTTGCGCGGCCAGCTTGGAGGTTGTCATATCTCCTGTCTGATGGGGGAGCTGAGATGCAGTTAAATGACCTCAGTCAAAAGGGCAGTGTCCCAGTGCGTTCAAAGAAACACGCCATTAATCATAATAACGATATGTATTTATAGAAGGCCTTTCATCTGTGTCTCTCAAAGCACTTAAGCCATCATTAATTACACCTCCCCAAATACCTCTGAGGGAGGTAAAAATTATTATGCCCACTTTATAGGTGAATAAAGGACTCCTAGGGGAGTAGGAGCGAATTATTGGGGCCACACATAAGCCAAGAGCAGAACAAGCAGTTCCTGCCCCTCCAGCTCAGGGTGGAGGTCCCTGTTCTTGTTTACTCTTCACTGTGAAGAGTCAGGCTTTGGGAAATAATTGAAGATGGTTTTGTAATGCCATCTCCAAGGGCCAATGGAATTGATCCTCCTAGCCCAGGATCCTAAAAAAAAACAAAAAAAAAAAAAAACAAAAAAAAACCTATTTGTGAAAAAGATATAGATGTAGCCAGTGATGAGAGATATTGGGGACCTCTCTTAGGCTGTGACTTGGATGCTCTGGGCTCCCTGCCAAGGTTCTGCATAGCAGCTCCTCCTTGTGACCAGAATGCCATCATTGCCCTCTGCCTCTTGTCTTCTGTTCCGGTTGCCCACACCACAGAAGCACACAACAGAAGTACCTAACCTAGTCTTGGGGGAAGTGGGGAGAAAAGCACTAGTAAGCCATGTCCTTCATGGGAAAGGAAGCACATTGTCTCTCCTTTTTGCCAGGAGTAACAGCCTGCATGGGGTTCAGAGTTGTGCAAGCATAAGTATGAGGAACTAAGTATGAGGAACTCCAAGGAGTTCTGTACGGATGATGCCCAGCATCTGTGAAGGGAGTAAAAAGTATGAAACGAAACAAAGAATCCTATAGAGCTACATCTTTAGAGAGTGGTGAGTTACGGAAAAACACATTCAAGTCTGTATTTTCAGAACAGGAAGCAGAAGAAAAGGTGGGCAAGTACAGGTGAAGGATGGAAAGATGCTAACCTCAGGTGGAATGTTGACTTTGACATGCCACAGAACATCCAAACGTAGATGTCCATGAGCTTTGGGGACAGGAGTCCAGAGGTTGGAATCTGCAATGCAGATGGAGATCGAGGGGTAGTTAGCTAGAGGTGATCCTCCCACAAAGATGGGATTGCCAAAGAAGAATGTTAAAGTGAGAAATGAAGAGGACTGAAGAGTAAATCCTGAGAATGATCACCATAGAAGAAATCTGTTTAAATTAGGTTTCCTTAGTTAAAGAACTACATAAACTATGTTTTGGGTGTAAGGACTAGCATAGTGCCTTGTATATAAATGTTTGCAGAAGAAAAGAGGGACAGGAGGGAAGAAAGAAGGGAAGGAGGGAAGAAGAGAAAGAGAGAAGGAAGGGGGTATGGAGAAATGAAAAGGGAGGAGGAAGAATAATTTGTTAATACTCACTTCTTCTCCCAGCCCTTGTCAACCACTATTCTACTTTCTGCCTCTGATGAGATTCATCTGGAAACACATGTAGGTACCTCATACAGGTGGAATCATATAGTCTTTGTCTTTTAGCTTTTTTCAGTTAGCAGAGTGCCTTCAAGATTTATCCAGGCATTTTCTTTCCTATATAAGGCTGAATAACATCCCATTGTGATGTATACACCACATTTTTAATCCACTCATCCACTGATGGACACTTGGATTGCTTCTACCTTTTGTCTATTGTGAATAAGATTGCATTGAACATGGATTTACAAATATATCTTTAAGATCCTGCTTTTATTCTTCATGGTATATATCTGGAAGTGGAATTGTTGGATCATATAGTAATTCTATTTTTAATGGAGTTTTTTGGGGGGGGTGCTGGGGATCAAACTCAGGGCCTTGTGCTTGTTGGGCTAAATTGAGCTAAATCCCCAACCCCTATTTTTAATGTTTTGAAGAGCTCTCATACTGTTTTCCATAGTGGCTATTCAGTTTGGAATTCTCCAAAATAAAACGATGGTGCAGTAGCCTTGTAGCGTGTCAACTTGCTTGTCAAATTCTGTGTGTTTCCAGCTGGAGTGTGTCACAACAGAGAATCTTATTCAAGATGTACAGGGTGGAAGTGAGGCAGCAGCCACTTTGCTACTCACACGCGTCACATCTGCTGGATCACCTCATCCGCATGAGGGGGCGGCTGGGCTGCAGCGGCTCCGCGTCTCAGGAGACGTCCTCAAGCCTCTGAGTCCCGGGCCGGATGCGCATGTTAGCTTTATAGTGAAGGGCCTCCACTCCCACAGGACACCTGTTCCACCAAGATCAGAGACAACATACAGGCTTCTGTCCATCCTTGTGGGCTCCAGCTTCTGTGGTGAATTCCAGCTTATTTTTTATCTCCCCCACTCTAAAGTCTTGTGAATAAGTGAACAAATAGTGAAGTGAATGTTTTCAATGGTTACTGCAAAGAACAAAACTGGATGCCAACCAGGGACTCGTGCACGGAGGAATCCTGGGCACCAGGGTGGCTCCACGGCCTTAATTCCCATGCCAGGCAGGCAGGTGCCATGAGCCAAAAAAAAAAAAAAAAAAAAAAAAAAAAAAAAGGAATAGAGGAGAAGGAATCCTGATTCTGGGAAGAGTTTATGTGACTCAGATAAGCCAGAATTTATCAAGCTCTTATTATGTGCTGGACTTTGTACTGAGTACAGCCCTGGAGGAGCTAGAAAATGCATAACATATGAGGGAATCCTGCAAGTCTAAGTAAAACCATCACTCTTCTCACACTATAGCTCAGTTGTAAATGAAAAAAAAAAGTCACAAAGACTTTTCTGTCCTCCCTCTCCCTTTTCCTTTCTCTTCATTTAAACCTTTAAACCAAAAATCACAGTTATTAGCTCACTGGCCCAGTACACAGAATTCCTTTTCAGACTACAATCTGCACTAAACCATCTTACAGCACCACCTGGTGGGTCTTCAAGGTATTAAATTCTTGTTTAGCAAATCGAAAGGTAGGGATTGTACTTTAAGAGTAGGAGGCAAATGCATTAATTCAGTCAATATTTGTTGCCCAAAACATTGTGACAGGACGGCTACAAATATAGCCCTCAAGTTTATTTCAGTCTAATAAAAAACATAATTGTTATTAGGATTGGCGCTGAACTATGAATTGAAAGGCTGTGTTGAAAGTAAACATAATGGCAGCTGAAATGTGTTAACTGAATTATGGTTCCTCATAGAGGAGACGCAAGCATAGTATTCATTTCAATAGAAAACAGAGAAATCCATTCCATGTCAACTGCTTTTCTTCTAGGCCTGCTCTCCCCTTCTCTAGTTCCCCAAGTTTTAATCTGACCGGACACCACACAACACACTCGCATCTGCAAAGCTACCAACAGAGGTGCAGCTGTACCAAATGTGGCACAAGAGAAAGAAACAGATTAATGCCACCAGTCGTGACCTTGAGCTCAATAAGCCATATGAATTCAAACACTTTTTAAATTGTAAATTGAAGTTATTTTTTTCCACATTTTTATTAGCGTATATTGGTTATACACATTAATAGGTTTCATTTTGGCAGATTCATGCAGGCACATAAAATACTTCAATCATTTCCCTTCCTGCCAGCTTCCTTATCCTACTCTCCCCCTAGTTTCAGTTGGGGGGGGTTAGGTAAGCATAATGTATTTTGATCATATTCATGCCCCCTATTACTTACCCCTACACTTCCTCCCCTCCCCACTTCTTCCCTTCTTGCCTGACAGTGGTCTCTCTTCTATTTTCTTTAAATTGACATACTGTAACTGTATATATTTGTGGGATACACAGCAATGGTATCATATATGTATATAATGTGGAATGAGTAAATGGAGATAATCAACATAGCCATCACCTCAAATACTTACCACTTTTGTGTTAAGAACATTCAAAATTTATTTTCTTAGCAATTCTGAAATATTTAGTCCATTATTATTGACCACACATTGAGCTCAATAAGCCATATGAATTCAAACACTTTTTTTAATTGTAAATTGAAGTTATTTTTTTCCACATTTTTATTAGCGTATATTGGTTATACACATTAATAGGTTTCATTTTGGCAGATTCATGCAGGCACATAAAATACTTCAATCATTTCCCTTCCTGCCAGCTTCCTTATCCTACTCTCCCCCTAGTTTCAGTTGGGGGGGTTACATAGTCACCATACTCTGCAATAGATCTCCAAACACTTATTCCTCCTGTCTAACTGAAACTTTGTGCCTTTTGACCAAAATACCTGCAGTCCCTCCTTCCCTCAGTTTTTGACCACCACCTTTCAACTTTGTTCCTACAATTTAAATTGTTTTAGGTTCCAACAGAAGTGAAACCAAGCAGTATTTGTCTTTCTGTGCCTGGACTGTTTCACTTAGCTTAATGTCCTTAGGGCCATCCACGTTCTCACAAATGACAGAATCTCCCTATTTTTATGATCATATAGTATTATATTACGTGAATGTCCATCAGTATCAAGGCTGTAAAGTACAAAAGAGCTTTATCTGATTTCATAGGAATTGCAATTCAGGAGACAGAATCAGGTAAAACCTAGAGTATCCCTAAGAGTGAACAAAGGGTTGGAATCTAAGAAGGCAAAAACCTGTGCCAGTGGTGGTGAACTTATGACATACACGCTGCAGCTGGCTGTTACCACCGAAAGCTCTAAAATGTTTGCCATCACTGCCCTGTACAATGAGTAATTTGGGCAAGTGTTAAAGTCTCTGAATCTGTAGCTAATTGGCCATAACAGACGTGGGTTATTTGGGCAAAACATTTACAGCTGCAGGCAGCTCAGAGACTACAGTAAGCTCCAGAGTTCCATTCCAGAAGGCTATTCCTAAGTCGGATTCGTTCGTAATCAAAGTGAGTCTCATACAGGACACCTGTGCATCTTACACAGTACACCTGCCAAAGTTCACAATTCAAATGTTCCTAAGTCGGAGACTTATCGTATTAGGGAGAAAGGTTAATTCCCTGGCTGAGTCAGAATGAGCGCTGCCTGTCACATGTTCTCTATGCGCCATGCTGCTCTCTTGCTGACCATCTTAGTCAGGGTTTTTCATGATTTCATATTACACACCACATTTTATTTAGCCATTCATCCATTGATGAAATGAGCGAGTTTTTTAAATCTTTCTGGGATTCCATTTCTTCACGATTAAAATGAAAATTTTAAATGTCTACCTTTCAGGATAGTTATAAGGATTAACTACAATAATGACATCTTGGTTATTGCTGCTATTAATTCATGAAAGGTACCATCATTGCAGAATCTATTGCTTCATGTTTGGGGAAAACTCTGCACATTTTGTTGTGGAATCATGTTGTTCAGAATAGTAAGAGACAAAACAGTTTTATTAAACTATCTTTTATAACACAATTTTAAAAATATATGAGCTACCTAGAAATAAATATGACAAAATTGTAGACGATATTAATGGGAAAAATATAAAATTTATTCATAGATATTAAAGTTAAAATTAGTTAAGAAATACATAACATTATTATGAGCTAGAGGATTCAATTTTGTAAAGATGTCAATTCTCCCAAATTAACTAGAGTCAATGCAATTCCAGTCAAAATCCCAACTAATCTTTGATGATATTTGACAAATGGAGTCCCAAATTTATGTGAACATCCAAAGGTAAAAGAATAGCCAAGATATTCTCTCCCCCCTGCCTCCTGCCTCTAGGGCCTACATGGGCTGGGGATCTAGCTTATTGGTAGAGCCTTTGCCTAAGTCAAAGAAAAAGAAAAGGAGGAGGAAGAGAATGAAGGGCGGGCCCTGCCAAGTATCATGACTTATTATAAGGCTACAATATTTAAAACAGTATGGATTGGTACATAGAACAACAAACAGACCAACATAACAGAGACCAGAAAGAAAATTTTGGATTATATGAGCCCTTAATACACAATAGAAGCAGAACTGCAGGGCAGTGGGGAACAGATAGTTTTTGAATAAGTATTGCTAGACCAGTTAGTTATCTGTAGGGGTTAAACAGAAGTTAATTCCAGGTACAGCATGTTCAAGTCCTTGATGTAAAAAGACAAAAAATACAGCTTTCAGAAGATAAAATTGGAGAATATCTCTAAGATCTGAGAGTAAAAAAGGGTTTTTTGAAATACATAATATGGGCACCCAGCATGGTGGAGCACACATGTAATCCCAGCACTCTGGGAGGCTGTGGTGGGAGGATGGCAAGTTCGAGCCCAGTCTAGGCAAATTAATGACTTAGTGAAAGCCTCTCTCTGTGTCTCTCTCTGTGTCTCTCTCTGTCTCCCCCCCCCCCGCCTCTAGGGCCTACATGGGCTGGGGATCTAGCTTATTGGTAGAGCCTTTGCCTAGCATATGCAAGGCCCTGGGGTTCAATCCCAAGCACCACAAAAAAGAAAAAGAATGGGAAGGGGAAGAAGGAGAAGAGGAAGAGGAAGAAGAGGAAGAAGGGAAAAGGGTGGAAGGGGGGAAAAAGAGGAAAGAGAAGCAAGACATAAATATCAACAAATTTATGTAAATAAAAGTCACAAAACTGTGATTCCATTTACATAAAACATGCATAGTGAAACCATAGGACATATAAATAGTTCTTAAAACCACAAAGAAAAGCAAGACAATCGTTACCATACAAGTGAGGTTAATGAATAGTTGGAGGGAATATGGTCTGAAGGGAACCTCTGGAAAGATGGTGGTATCCTATTTTTTTTTTTAACCTGGACAATGGTAGAACAGGTCCTTGCTTTACAGTTATTTAACTTTTTTCTTTATTATTTGTGCCTATTTGTTTAAATACTGTTAACATTTGTTATTTCCCGAATTCTATGTTTATGGTTTTTACATTTTTCTATGTGTGTAACGTTTTGATGGGCTGTCAAATGAAGCTAACAACGACAATGCTACAGAAAGGAGTTGAAAAGAAAGCTGGGGCAGATAACACGATACTTAGCAAGGCCAAGGGGCTAGAGGAAATAGGATGTTCCTCCTACGAATGGGGAGAGGCAGGTGACGTCCAGCTGTGTGGACTTCATGTGCAAAGGTTTGAGACGGTGACCGACTTCGCGGGATAGTGTGGAAAGCTGCCCAGTTCCTCTGGTCATAAGGGAGACTGGGACGGCAATGTTGATGCCAAAAGTTCTACTGGATACAGATACCGGGGGGCTGGAGGGGCCATCGCTGGAGAAGAACAGGGGCCGGTATGAACCGTGAGAGATAAAGAAAGAGACGGGACCAAGAGACATATTTTAAGGAACTAGCCCATGTGGTTGAAGGGGAAGCCTAAAATCTACAGGACAGGGTAGAAGGCATGCAGTTTTTACTTTTTTTACCCTCTTGATAAGAGCAGTGAAATATTCCAGGAAATTAATTTCTTTCACTCTAGGCTTTTCAACAGAGCTATATCAGGGATGTGGGTTGCTAAATAATGCAAACATTTGTGTAAGTAATGGCATCTTTTCTAGCTGAGACAAGAAACACCAGCTATCCTACAGCTTAGCAGTCTACAGAGAAGCCTCTCTCTCTCTCTCTCCCCCCCTCTATCACACACACAATCTCTCACACACACACACACTCTCTCACACACATGCACACGCACGCACACACCCCCCAACAATTTGGCGGCCCAGGCCTGCTCTAAAAACATTCTATCAGGTCAAACACCCTCTCTGGACCCCCTGATGAGGCACCATGTACTCACTGACCAAATACCCCCCAGGGAAACAGACCTCTTCTGAATGTCACGCACTAACCAATCTCCCGTGAGAGGGAGCCCCTCGCTTTAAAAAGCTTAGCCACTTCTTCCACTGGAGGATTCAGACTCAGCTGAGCATGTTTGGGCACCTGTTGGCCAGCGGTTGATTTTATACGAGGAACCAAATAACATCTTAGGAAATCATGAATCCTAATACAAGCATCCTGCAAGCATCCACACAGCCAGTGACTTGGGTGGGGGGTCCAGTGACAGCGGAGAGGAGGCAGGAATCTGCATGCAGGAAGCGTCTACTCTCAGACTTTCCCTGGGAGCTGCAGTGAAGATGCGGACCTAGAAGTCAGGGACCAGCTTCCTGATGTGTCTGCAAGATGTCTGTCCTGTGTACATTTAACACAGTGCAGCACCCAGGGAGTGAAATGTACTTCCCTGGAGTGAGAGCTCCAGTTCTTAGGAACATGAAAGAGAAATGGAAAATTTTCTCTTCCAGAGAGAGTTGGCTAGAAAAGCTTAGTGGATCATAGGTCAGTTCTGATTAGTTCAGTTCTCATTTATGAGCCCAGCCAAGTGATACATAGATGAACAAGTCACAGCACTTATCTTCCTGGCTGATAGGGGAAAGAGAAAAATAATATGAATAAGATAGTCTGTGGTGATAAGGCCACAGCCAGGGTGCCACAGGAGCACCACTGTAGGGCGTCACATATTGCGAAAGGGTCAGGCTACTTGAAGAAAAAGAGCTGAACTTTTAAGAATGAGTGGAGATTTGCTAGTTGAATCTTCTAGTGGAAGAACATGAGACAAACAGGCAGGCAGGGCCACAGCGTATGCAAAAGTCCAGAAGCGTGGACAGCATGAAGAAGTTAGGGAAACTAATTGCAAAGTCAAAGGTCAGAGCGTACGAAGCTAAAGCTGCAGGGAGCCAAGGCTAGAAGGAGAGAAACCACTTTGATTTTATTCTCTAGACTATAAAATGCCAAAAAAGGCTTAGATGGGAGTGTGACCCATTTATATTGTTCCAAATCGGAATAGATATCTGCCTGCCTGACTCCAAACTATCACATTCCAGGGTGGTCTTCCTAACGTACAAAAATCCAGTGTTATTTGGATGAGCAAATGAACGAATGAATCAGAAAAGGTGTTATTCCAGGACAAGGAGGATAACCCGGCCGCATTGAGGATCTAGATAAAATAAACATGGATTAGCAAAGACATCATCCTACCCTGTGGTGTAATTTTCACCTGCAAACAGACATGGCGTAAGAGCAGAAAAAGACACATTTGAGAAATGAATACAGGGTAGGATTTGGCCACATCACCCCTATGAAGGATGGTGTTGGCCAGAGATGGCTGTGAGGACTCACCACTGGGTACACTTTGAGTAGGAAGAGTGTGTAACACAATGTCCGGTATATAGTAAGTACTAAATATTTTGGGACACGGAAATAGACAGCATGGTTCAATTCATACTGACGTATTGGTAAGTGACAACAGCCTAGAGGGCTATTTCCTTGGAGAATATTTCCATTTTTTCTCTGCAGTGAAATATAGTCGGCTAGTCATTTAATACCCTGTAAAGAGTGTCTACCTTGTGTCCAATACTAAGCAAAGAATTAGCTCATAAATAACTCATTCTTCAGTGCTCTTAGATACATCAGTTGAACATTTATTCAATCATTCATCCATTTATTCAATAATGGAGTACCCGACATTTGAAAGAAATTGCAGTACTCATCTCTTTAAGGACATATTTTAGTCTTATTTGTAAGTTACTTGAGTGTCACTTCCCACTGACTAGACCATGAGGCTTTTGAAGACAGGTGGGTTCCCGGCAAGGTTCAGCATCTGTTACTGACAAAGGAAACAAAACGACTTGACTATTTCTCCGATCATGTGGCTGCTATGAGCTGCCTCTCTGTGACCACTAACTATCCCCATGGTGGGCTGCTTGTCATCCATCTTAGGTCAGGGAGGAGAAAATGGACTGACCATGTGTTTCCATCACTCCAAATGAACTAGTCTACGCCTTCCAGGTCACTCAGGGTCCTGGTACCAGATCCCCGGTTGGCACAGGAGGCACCATCTCTGAGTGCAGCCTGGCATCTACCCAACCAACATGTTAGCTCCCAGTCTCTTTCAGCCCGCAGACTCCGGGCCCATTAGGGCTGGCTGGAGCCTCTGATATTAATGAGGGATGCTCTCAGCACAACTGGCTGTTTCCCAGGCATCGGCCCACCAGAAGAAGCACAGACGGATCCACTGGCAAATACGTTTCCCTGCAGTCCAAGGCCATTCCAGGGCTGCCTAACAGGTACACGGCAAGGGAAGGATCTGACTTTTCTCCCTTTGTTGTCTCTTCCCCTTCTTCATCTCCCATCTCCATCACTATGTTTGCACTTCCCACTTCTTTCTTTCTTTGTCTTTCTTTCTCTCTATCCCTTCTTCTGTTTTCTCATTTTCCCTCTCCTCCTGAATCCTATGCCATTTCCTTCCTCACTTTACCTTTTCGCCTTTTTTTAAATTTTACCTCTTTTTCTCTTAACATAATTTTGTACATTTTTTCTTGTCTTTAAAATTCTTTTTAAAGCACCAAATCATTGGTATTTTCAAAGTTTCTCCTGGTGATTCTAACACACATCCAAAGTCCAGAACCCCTGGCCAACCCTTCACACTCTAAAGCATTTTGTTCAGATTTGTATACTTATCTAGTTGGCGGTGAGGCCCAAGGGTTTGCATTTCTAGGAGTAACAAGCTCCTGCGCAACACACAAAGAGCACAGGGCTGGAGACTAAAGACAAGGTGGGCCTGAGCCAGGTGTATTGCACGGCTCTGGAAACGGTGGAAAGCAGGAGAATGAGAAGTTGTTCTTTTTTTTAATCCAGAAAAATATATAAATAAACAAATAAAGAGCAAAATAGAAAAGAGATAAATAGGAAGTTCAAATACTTCCCCGAATTACTTATTTTGTTGTTTCCAAAATATTTTAATATACATGCTAATTGGTTTCATTTATACTACTAGTTTACCTTAGATTGTTGAGAAGAAAGTTCTATGTTATTATCTGTTCGGGTTTGTTGGTAAGAATCTTGTTGGTTTATGTTTTATATTCTGTGTTGGTTTATTGTTATACTTTCAGGATAACAATACACAGGGTATTAACTATTGTTTTCCTCTTATTATTTTGTTATGAAATTTTGTTTTATATTTTCATAAAATAAAAATAAATAAAATTTATCTTCCAAAAAATTTACATATTCTAAAAACAACTCCCAGCTCCCGAATCTTTTACGCACGAAGGCACAAAGGTGAGGTATGAGTGAGAGCTGCCCTACAGTATTAACCCCAGAAAATCAGGAGGAAGTTCACATTTTTAGCTGAGATGGAAATAAAAGAAGAAGCCGGTTGGAAAGGAAAAATGATAGATGCTGGAAATAACCTGCTGAGATTACCAGGACATAACTCGTGGTGCCCAGTATAAAATGAAAATGTGGTGTCCCTCCTTCAAAAATTACTAAGAAGTTCAAGATGCCACAGAAAAGCATTCATCCAAGTACGGCGGGCCCTGGGGCTCATGACAGGTTATACAACCACGAAGTCAGCCCTGGGGCCGAGTGACAAAATCAAGGCTCACCTACTCCAGGAGACTACCCTGGTGCTCCTGCCATCTCTTCTCTCCACTTTGCCCCAAGGGCCATGCTGGGTGGTTCTCCCACATTAGTGTACCTCATAACAAGGTTCTGGCCTTCTTATCTGCTGTGCCTCCCAGGGAGGCTGGACACCCAAAGGCCGAAGCGGAGGCTGCTTTGCAGCTCTCGACCCGGTCTCATAGAAGGCTGCACTTCCCCCACTGCGTCACTGCCCTGTTACAGCAGAGCTGTGCTGCTGCGAGCAGTGAGCGGCGCCGGCCAGTTTCCGCCTCCTTCCAGCCTCCGCCTGGGCCGCTCTGATTGGCCACTCAGACGACAGGCTATAAGCAGAGTGTTTATGGTCTAAATCAGAAAATGGATGACACATCCGTGAGGGTTGGCTCCTGCCCCACCCAGTTTTGTTTGACATTTGTCATCCCCGTGTTGGTTGAGCTGATTACAGTCCTAACATAGATACTCTCTGGTTCAGGCAGGTTGCCTTAGGAAGGGCTCAGGAGTGTCTTTCTGGGACTGGAGTATAAGCAAGAATTCACAGTCAACTTACTGAAAATTCTGTAGTCAAACTGATTTATCAGACAAATATTTTATCAAGTAGTTATAATCATGTTTTAAAATCCAGAAACTAAGATGCCAAGATAATGAAAATCAAGTAGTAAAACACTGACAACAGTCCTTGAGTTTTACCTGCTTCAGCTTTACATACATGGTCCCAAAGTTGAAGGGAAATGGTAGGATATTTGGCATCCTGCTCTGTGATTTCGTACCTACAGAGGAAGAAAATTAATATTTATTGTGAAGCTAGTGTGTGCTGGGTGCTGTGCTAGACACTTCATATATGTCATTTAACAGCAGAGAGCAGAGTAACAGAGTGATGAGATGAACAGTCTTATAAGCCAGACAGCCTGGGTTTGTGTGATGCTCTGCCACTTTTGAACTCTATGCCTGAGTCTTCTCATTTTAAAATGGATGGAATGATCATAGTATTCTCCTCACAAGAGTCAATTAACTGATTAAATGAGTTATTACAGATAAGAGACTTAGGACAGCGCTGGTTTTCCATGGTCAGTAATCTACTTCCATCTTCACAATAATCTTATGAGATAATATGGTGATACTCAACTCACAGATTAAATAAGTGAAGTTCAGAGAGGCAGAGCAGTGTGATCAAGGTCACAAAGCTAACAGCTCCATAGCTGGTTGTAACTGTGGGAATGCTTCAAATACAACCCGACACTGAAATCCCTTAAGGTACCCAGAGCTAAATAAGGGAATTATGGCTTTCATGCGAATAATCACTGTGTACTTTTGGTTATAGAGGCTAAAAGCAGGTTGTGTGGTACAGGTAGTTTGGACCATCAGAGTTCAAAGGAAGAACTCCTAAGCAGGCTTGGCCTTTGTGTGTTCACAGTGTGACACGGGAATGCAAACAGCTCACTACAGAGCACTGTAGGACACCATAAAAGCTGAGCTCACAGCAATCAACCTAATAAAAATTCATATAGGTCTTACATATTGTAGCATTCGACACAGTTGCCTTCAATTCGGTCACCTGCCCATCATCCTAACACACACCCCATAGTCAACAAGCATATTTTCAAGACAGACAGAAGAAACAAGAATTTACAGGCATCTGAATGCAGTGATCTGTTTTGCAGAATGCTGGAATAAATGGTCTCACAAATTCAAAAGTACTCATGGGAACAACAGAAGAGCATATTTAAAATCAGGACTGTCCTCAAAAATGAAAAATGGCGGTTGAGGATTTAGCTCAAGTGGTAGAGCACTTGCCTAGCAAGCACAATGCTGTGAGTTTGATCCCTAGCACCAAAGAGAAAAAAGAAAAATTTACTTCTCTCAGAAGTGAAAATGGTTCCTAAGATTGTGAGAAAATAAACACTGCTTGTTTTTTTCCCCCCAGACACTGGTTGTTTTTTCCAGAGTGGCCAACTAGTGAGAAGAGCTATCAAACCCTTGAGGGTTGCCATGTATGCCAAAGATTACAAAGGAGCAGCCAACACATCATACTCAGTAGGAATCTCAACTTACATCATTTTAGCAAAAACAAGCATCCTTAGTACTCGATATACAGAATTAGTCTGAATTTAGCTTCCCCACACTCATCCTGCTGTACCTTTACCAGATTAATGGAATCCTGGAATCTTGTAGGCAGTTCATATTTGTTGAACGAATGAATGAGCGAAATGATAACTATAATCATGATGTACCAGGATCCATGCCATCTTCCTCTTCTCTTCTATGATGGCCTACACTAAAAACAAGATCTGACCATCTTAGACCTCAGAGTCAACACCCAGGACCATGACAAGCTTCTGATGTGAAGCAGTGGCTTTCCACCTGGACTGCACATTAGAATCACACAGTCCTCTAAGACTTTGTAAATCATTCCCAGAAAATCTGGTACTATTCCCCAGAATGTGGCCCAGGCCATGGTGTTTTTTGTCTCAATGTTCAGCTAGGAGTGATGATTTCTGGTAAACCTCAGTCCTCAGAGGTGCAGAGAGCTGCTATCTATTATGGTTTAATATGAATTGCCCCCGAAAAACTCATGTATTTAGCACTTGGTCCCCAATGCAGCAGTGTTCAGAGGTGGGGGCTAGATGGTAACTGGAGAATGAGAGTGCAAACCTCATCAATGGATGAGTTCATAGCTGAATGAGATTATTAGGAGGTGGCACCCAGTTAAAGGAAGTAGGTCACCTTTGAAGGTCATATCCTGTTTCCAGCCTCTGCTTCTTTCTCCAGCTTTTCCTCGGTCTCTCTGTTCCTGTCTGCCATGAGGTGAGCAGCTTTCCTCCAACATGCTTTTTCTTGGCTTGGAGCCAGTCAACCATGAACTGAAACCTCCAAAACCATGAACCAAATTAAGCCCTTTCTCCATATCTGTACATGTCAGGTATTTTTGGAAAGGTGACTAATATAATGCCATTCTACCATGGATAAAAAGTAGTAGGTAACAGAGATAATAGATGAACTCTCAGCATCATTGAGTTACTCTAACCTTTACCAATTTTTATGAGTGGCCTCTTTCTCTTAAAGATAGCCTCTTTAACAAATGATGCTGGGAAAACTGGTTACCCATATGCAGAAGAATATATCTAGATCCATATCTCTCACACTATGATCAAATCAAATCAAAATGGATCAAAGATCTAGATATTAAAACAGAAACACTAAGTCTACTGGTAGATAAAATGGGTAAAATTCTTGAAGACAAAGACATAGGCAAGGACTTTCTAAACACATCTCAAATTGCACAAAAATAATACCAAGCATCAATAAATGGGATTATATCAAATTTTAAAATGTCCATGCAGCAAAGAAAACAATCAATAGTGAGATAATCTACTGAATGAGAAAAAAAAATTTGTCAGCTACTCCTCAGGGGACTAATATCTAGAATATATAACAAACCAAAAAAAATTTTATAGATCTCCCCAAAACAGATCCCAATCAAAAACTGAGCAATTGAAATACTCTTCTCAAAAGAAGAAGCACAAATATCCAAAAAGTATATGAAAAAGTGCTCAGGACCTTTGGCCATCAAGGAAATGCAAATCAAAACAACACTAAGATTTCATTTTACTCTGGTAAGAATGACTCTCATCAAGTACTCAAAAAACAAATGCTGGAAAGAGGTGGGTGAAATGTTAACACCTCAGTGCTTTTAGTGGGAATGTAAATGAGTACAACTACTATGGATATCAGTATAGAGATTTCTCAAAACACTAAAAATTTAAACTCCATTTGACCCAGCTGTATTTGTCCTGGATGTCGTCCCAAAAAAGTTAAAATAAGCATATGACAGTGAAACACGCATATCCATGCTTAAAGCAGCACAATTCACAATGGCTAAATTATGGAAACAGCCTAGTTTTCCCCATCAGTAGACAAATGGATAGGGAAAATGTGGTAAACATATACAATGGAGTATTACTCAGCCATAAAGAAGTATAAATTTGAATTATCTGTAGGAAAATGGATGAATCTTGAAACTATACTGTTAAGTAAAATAAATAAGACATGGAAGATTAAATGTCACATGGTTTCTCTCATATGAGAAGCCCAAAATATAAATAATTTAAAGAGCAAAATAAAGAAGAGATTTTGGGAACGAGGAGGTAGACTCTTTAGAAATGAAGAAGGAGACCTGGAGAAAAGGAGAGAGGGGAGGGCATGTGGAGGAGGATAAAAAATGATTAAATATTTATATACTATATATATATTATATAAATATATATATATTCCCCAAAATGAATGTAATTATTATGTATCACAAGCATATACTAACAAATTTTTTTAAAAAGAGACCCTTCCTTATCTCTAATCTAGGCTTCTTATTCATATATTCATTTAGCAAAGAGTCATTAAGCACTTATATACCAGGTGCCAAATGTATGGCAGTGAGCAAAACAGTGTCCTCTAGCCTGTGAAAAGGGAACTTTAAGTGGTCAGCCTAGAAGAAAATGAAGAGATACTGTGGTCAGTCCCGATGACACGCCTACCCTAGAGCAATCAGCAATTGCTGGCCTCACAAGGAATATATGGAGTCTGTAAGGAGTGACCCCCCCACACACACACACACTGGAATTTAGGAGGAGATAGGAAAGAGTGCTGCAGTATCGTGGTCTTCTAGCTCTTTCTGCCTTTATGCTCTGCCATCCTTACTTAGCATAATGGTTTTTGTACTCATCTATATAACTTCCTAGAAGCAGGATAAATGAGGCAGGAGATTAGGGCATGGCCAGCTGACTAGGCCAGTGGGTGTGACCTGTCAATCACAGAGATCCAGGATACATGCACAGAA
>PVJO010023282.1:0-26397 GCA_004026905.1 Hystrix cristata | reverse complement strand
TGGTAAAGTGTAGTTACACTTATTGCAAATAGGGAGGGGTGGGTGAATGGAAGGGAGGGGAGGGGAAGGGGGAAGAGGGGGGAAAACCAAGATGTATCATGTACAGGTACAAAATAACCATGTTGATTATGATCATTATGTATGCAATGTACCAATACATGTTCTTGGTAAAAAATAATAAAAAAATTAAAAAAAAAGATATGTACATGTACCAACTCCCCACAAGCAATGTGATCACTGTGTCCTACAAGCATGTATTAATAAAAATAAAAATTGAAAAAAAAATTGAAAATCTCAATACTGGCTACAGAACTGGTGGTAAATACAGGGGTCAATGAAACTATTCAGATCTATTCCCACTGCTAGATAGACCATGGCCTGTTCCTTTTCATTTATGAGCTTCCTGTATTCACTGATTTTTTTTTTTTACAAATATGTGTAATTATTCTCATTTAAAAAATAATGTAAATTCTCACTTAAAAGGTAACCCTAAGTGATGTTTATTACTTTTTAAATAGGGATGCTTAAAATACAAGTCATTTGGATATTGACCACACACTGTGAGTTATGAACTGGGGCTCAGAGGAGCACTACCAACTTTTAGAGGGTACCTCAGAGAATTCTCATTAATCCCATAGAGAAAGTGAAGGTCAGGGGACTCACTTCCCCACTACCTAAAGATCCTTGGGAAAAATTTTTCAGAGACTCCAAACTAAGATTAGAATCCTAGTTACGTATACAAATTGTCAGTTTTTCAAATGAACCTGGAAAATGATGCACAGAATGCAGAAGTAAACACCACTGTTATGATGATCCCAAAGTGAAACAAAACATTACTAACTAATGCAATTGTAGATGTTCCATAAAACATTAAGAACAATTCTTTGGAAGAAAAGGAAGTGACTTATCCTAAAACAATATTTTGTATACTTTTCCTGAGGAATTTAAAAAATCCATCAGCCATGAATAGTTAACAAACAATGGACTTAAGGTTCTTGGTTTTAATTTTACTCGGAATTAAACCACTTTACATGGTTTTTGAATTGTGTCACCAGGGTCACGAAAACAAAGGAAAACTGGTAAGTTATAGGATAACTTGAAAACACCCCAAAATTGACTGAGATTTTAAAACATTCTCTGTAGACTTCATCAAAATTATTGTCAGCATCTACTTTCCAAAGACATTTCTCAGCTATCAAAAACTAATCTTTTTTCTGCTAATCTGACTCTCTTGTTCCTTTGATCACTTTAGTTCTTCAGGAAAAAGTCAATATTAAATGCCAATAACTATACTGCTTGGGAAAAGCCATCTTTATAAAGATAAAAAGCCTTTTTAAAAACCCAAGATCATATTTTTGGTGGATTCACTTGCAGCTCAATTCTGCTATCTCTACCTTGCCACTTTATTTAGAGTTACATAACCAAAGTACAGTTGTAAAGATCTACTAAGATAACTCAGGTAAAATGTTGGCAGCTAACAGCTGATAAAACTAAAGGTTGAAAAAGATCACTTTCCATCAAGCCACTAGGCCACAAGGAAAGGAATATATGCACCCTGACCTCTTACTGTCCTTAAAACCTTATTCTCCCTTTCAACTAGAAGTTCAGAGCTAGACTTTTTCTTTTTGTTCAGCTGTTTTATTTTTAAAAATATATTTTTATTAGTACATGTTTGACATACATAATGATCACATTCATCACAGGGAATTTGTACCTGTACTTTTTTTCCCATTCCCTCACCTCCCTTCAACTCTTCGTCTCCCCATTTACAAAAGCTTTGCTTTCATTTTTTTCTTCCATTCTCTTTTCCTTTTTAAAATCCTTTTTCCCTTCCTTCCCCTCCCTTGTTCCCCTTCCCATTTGAACATATGCTTACTTCCCAATATCTGTTCTCCATTTTGCTCCTTATTTACCCTTTGGGTTTCTCTCACAAGAGAACAATGAGATGTTTAAATTTGTGTGCCTGATTTATTTAAGGTACATCCATTTACCTAAAAATGTCTCAAATTTATCCTTCTTTATGTCACGATTATTGCATTCATCTATTGATGGGCATATAGGCTCCTTCCACGATTAGCTATTGTAAATTGTGTTGCTATAAACATGGGTATGCATATACCATTGTGGTATGATGCTTTTAATTCTTTCAGGAAGATACCTAGAAGGCGAATAGCTGGATCAAATGGAACCTCTAGTTTCTGGTTGTTTTTTTTTTTTTTTTTGTACCGGGAATTGAACTCAGGGCCTCATGGTTGCGAGGCAAACACTCTAAGCACTGAACTAAATCCCCAGCCCTAGTTTCTGTTTTTTGAGGACTTTTCATACTGTTTCCATAGTGGTTGTACCAATTTACACTCCTGTCAACAATGCAGAAGAATTTCTTTTTCCCCACGGCCATACCAGCATTTGATACTGGTTGACTTTTTGATGATAGCCATTCTTTCTGGAGGGAGATGGAATCTCAATGTTGTTCTAATTTGCATTTCAGGAATGACCAGTGATGAACACTTTTTCATATATTTATTTGCTATTTGTACTTCTTCAGCTAATAACTGTCTATTTGGGTTGGGGATTTAGCTCAAGTGGCGAAATACTTGGCTAGCAAGCATAAGGCCTTGAGTTCAATCCCCAGCATCCCCCATCAAAAGTGTCTGCTCATTTCAAATGCCCATTTTTGGATTGGGTCTTTAAATTTGGGGGAGGGGGGGTCTGATTTTTTTTGAGTTCTTTATACACTCTAGATACTAGTCCTTTGTCTGAGTAGCTGGTAAAAATTTTCTCCCATTCTGTGGGTTGTCTCTTCACTCTGCTGGTGGTTTCTTTTGTTGTGCAAAAGCTTTTTAATTTGATGTGATTGCAGTTGTTGATTCTCTGTAATAATTCCTGCATGGTCTGGGTTTTGTTCATAAAGTCCTTGCCTATACCTATGCCTTCAAGAGTTCTACCTATTCTATCTTCGAGTAGATTTAGTGTTTCTATTTCAATACTTAGATCTTCGATCCATTTTGATTTTAGTTTAGTGCATGGTGAGAGACATGGGTCTAGTTTGTTTTTTTGGGGTGCTGGAGATCAAACTCAGGGCCTTGAGGTTCCGAGGCAAGCACTCTAACCACTGAGCTAAATCCCCAGCCCTGTCGCCCCAACATGACATGGGTCTAGTTTAATCTTTAGCATGTGGAAAGCTAGGTTTTCCAGCACCATGTACTAAAGAGGCTGTCTTTCTTCCAAGTGACAGTGTTTGGCCCCTCTGTTAAAGATAAGGTAGCTGAGTGTGTTTGGAGTTGTTTCTGCATCTTCTACTCTATTCCATTCATATTCAAGTCTGTTTCTATCACTGTAGGGCTAGAATTTTTCTATTACAGTCTGGCTAAAAGACAAGTGTTGGCATACAGGGCCATTGGGCACTAGCCTTGAGTAAGGGCATACCATTCTGCTCCAATCACAGGTTACCCATCCACAGGCCTTGTGTTTAAGGATTGCTCTCAACTAATTCTCACATTTAACTGAACGTAGGTGGGTGGGCCAGTTCACCTAAAAGAACCAAATAACAAAACCATCCAAATTTAGTTTGTTTAAATAAAACGCCATCGACGCTAAATATGCCATCACGGAGGGCGCATTCAGACACCATTAGATAGCAAAGATTCAGGGAAAGTAACCCCGACCTTCACTCTCCTGGGAGGCTCCACGCCCCGCTCTCAGGCAAAACGCGTCCCCTTCCCCTACTGGTCAGTGTGCTTATGTCTCCCAGTTTTTAAAAACCGCGCCGAGGGCACGAATCCTAAAATAAAGTTTCCTCACTTGCGCCCCGCCCCCACCCCGTGACCTTGGCGAGCTCATCTCCAGGCGCAGGCCTAGCGGGGCTGGGGTGCTGCGTGACGTGCACGGATCGCGACCTTCACCGGGACACTGAAGCTCCGGAACACAGCAGCTCCGGGGCGCAGAACCTTCCCAGCCCGTCCGAAGGCCCAGGTGTGGCGGGACTCGGCAAGCGCTCTGCGGACCGGGTCAGAGGCTGAATGGCCCCGCTCGGACTCCAACCCACGGCGTCCGCCCGGCCCCCGCCCTCACTCGTCTCCCACTCACCGCCCGGGACAGCGCCAGGCGCCGCGCGCGAAGAAACCGCGAAACAACTCCGACCCCAGCCATGTCTGAGCCGACCCGCCAGCCCCCGCGCCGGAACCCGCCTGCACACCAAGCTAAACCCGCGACCAACGCAGGGCACCCCGCGCCTGCGCGTCAGGCCCCGATCCGGGAGAGGGGTGGGAACAGAGTAGGGTGTCACGCGCTTGCGCACTACGCCGCGCGCGGGGTTAGGCGGGAGATGCCGCGCCTGCGCAGAACGAACTCTCGGACTGCGTCTCTGGGGACCGGGAGGAAGCTGCTGTCAGCCTGAGGTAGGTCCGTCTGATTGGGCTCTGCTCAGGGGAGAGGTGGAGCGCCCGTATTTTTAAAAGCCCTCTGGGTGGTTCCCAGGATTGCCAGGCCTGAGAAGGGGAGTCTGAGGATCCCGACCGTGGGCAATGGAGTTGGAGGGGCTGCGGCGAGGGCCGCGGCCTCGTGAGGACCCGCCTCTGAGGACGCCCTGTCGTGTCCCCAGTACCCGGCTTCGGGAGTGGGCGGGGTGATCTCCCGGGTTGGAGTGATCCCAGCCAGGCCCTCCCCCAGACTTCTGGCGTGGAAGGCTGTGATTCCAGTCTTAGCCCCAGACTTATGGCGTGGGTGGGAGCTATCCCAGCACTGGGCCTGAGTTGCTATGAGCCACTGTGGAAGAGGGGACACTGGCCGAACAGATCCAGAGCTTTCCCAGTGGTTTGGGCTTCTGGGAAGCTCAAAGCTGCCTAGATCATGGTTTGGACGCCTTTTTGCTAGCTTGCTGTGATTTTACCTGTGTGATTTTACCTAATGATTTTATTTTTTTAGTGTGTGTTTTTTTCTAGGATAGCTGAAGTCTTTTGTGTAATAAAGTGGTATGAAAAAACATACCAGTAATTTTAAGTAATTATGCACTTAATACTAGATTATTAAAATCTTGCCTTTGTGCAGTCTTTCTGAACCTAATTATGAAGTATTGAGTTTACAATAAACAAATTCCATTTTAATGATGTTTGTGCTTTCCAGTTTTTGCTTTTAGTAAATGAAGGCATAATTTATTTCTGCGCAGAGTTTTATCTTGAGGATTGTGTTTTTAGGCTGTATGCCCCAGAAATGGATTTTATTAGCTGTAAGGAACAAGCATAACACAGCCAGCCCTCTGTATTGGTGGGCTCTGCATCAGTGAATTCAACCAATTGAAGATCGGGAATATTTGGGGAAAAAATGATGTCTGTATTAACCAAGTACAACTTCTTCCTCTTGTTATTCCCTTAACTTCTTCCTCTTGTTATTCCCTTATGTAGCACAACTGTTTGCATAGCATTTATGTTATATCAAGTATTAAGTGATCTAGAGATGATTAAAAGTATTTGGGTAGACATAATGTAATTTAAAGAGCAAAATAAAAGAGATCATAGGAAACGGAAGTAGATTCTGGATGGGAAGGGGATATGGAGATGGAGAGAGGAGCGGAGGGGGAGAGGAAGTAAAAATGAACAAGATGTAGTAGAAGGATTCAATTACTATGTATCACAAACAAACACTAATAAAAAGAGTGTATAGGTAGGTTACATGCAAATACTACACCATTTTATATAAGAGTCTTGTGCATGCAAGATTTTGGTATCCAAGGGAGTCTTGGGTCAATCCTTCATGGATACAGAGAGTTGACTATACCTGTCAGACTTTTTTCAAAGTTAAGCAGTTTTAGTTTCTAAATTAGGTACTACCTAATTTCTAAAATTTAGTGGTTACCCCAAACCCCCTAATATTAAGTTCTGAGCCATATATTTGGCCATATCTTTATTGCTTATCATAGTTTTATATTTTTAGCTGTTAAACAAGTATTTAAAAACTTAGGGGTTGGGAATTTAGCTCAGTGCCAGAGCGCTTGCCTAGCAAGCACAAGGTCCAGAGTTCGATCCCCAGCACCCGAAAAAACAAACAAACAAAAACCCATCAGAATTTTTAAAACTTGTTTCTTACATGCATAGTGGTTAACTATTTTGTGATCAGTGTATGTATGGTGGCTACATACAAGAAGCTGAAAGCTGTCATGACTTTCCTTTGTGAGAACACCTACCATGAGTACTTAATAAACTAGTAGATTTGTAGTACCTTGGGACTTCAGCTGGGTTTGGAGGGTGTACCCTGGGCCTGATGCGAGGACCTCTGTAATCCTGTTCATGACCACCTTGTCAGGGGGCATGAGAAGGCTTTAGCACTGTCTCCACCTTCACCTCATACAAGGCCTCTGTTCTTCCTTTCTCACACTTTCTGCTCAGAAAACCCTTTCCTCCAACACCTGCCTGTTAGAGTACTGGGTGTACTTTGAAAACCAGCTGCTGTGAAGCAGTATGTCCAGCGTGAGCACACTTTTAACTGTATTAGAGTACTCTAGAGGAAAAAACCAGTAAGAGACATATACATACAGTGATTCCTTGCTTAACAGAACAGATACTATTTGGGAAATATGTTGATAAGGATTTTGACCATGTGTGAACACCGTAGATTACACTTAGGCATTCTGAGTTGGCTACGACATTACTAGGCTGTGGGATCTTTCTCTGTCTTTTTTTTGCAGTAGTAAGGATTAAACTCAGAGCCTTCTCACTGAGCTACACTAAAGCCCTTTCTAAAGTTTTTTGAGACAGGGTTTTGCTAAATTGCCCAAGATGGGCTTGCCATCACACCTGCCCATAGGCCATAGGATCTTACAGAACCATCAGCCTATATGTGGTCCATTTTCAACCAAAATGATATTATGGTAGGTGTGTGTGTGTGTGTGTGTGTGTGTGTGTGTGTGTGTGTGTGGAGGGGGGTCATGCACAAGGGAGAGAACATTTGATTTTTTGTTTGTTTGTTTTTTTGAGACAGGATCTCACTCTAATTCAGGCTGGTCCTGAACTCACTCTGTTTTAGTTACTTTTCTCTCGTTGTTGGGACAGAATACCCGACACCCAAAGTTAGGGGAAGAAAGGTTTATTAGCTCACAGTCTGCAGAGGTTTCAGTCTATAGTCCGCTGGGTCCAAGGCAGGGCAGCATGGCAGAGGCAGGGCGGGCCGGCGTGGCAGACCGGCAGCCCACCGGCAGCAAAGTAAAAATCAGTAAAATGAAAGGAGTATTCTGTCCCAACAACGAGAGAAAAGTAAATAAAACAGCATGTCATGGCTCAGTCAAGTCGACATAAAATTAACCACCACAGGGCTGGGGATATAGCCCCACAGTGCAGTGCCTGCCTAGCAAGTGTGAGGCCCTGAGTTCGATTCCTGGTACCAAAAAAGGAAAAAAATCACCACAGCAACCATATGTTTAAATATATTTATACTAGAGAATTTAAAACATTATACTTATGGATCACTTATTTGAGACATACTCTTACCAATAGTGAGTTTCTTTTTTTTCTTAAAAACCCATAGAACTCGATTTTGTGCAGCACATAGGTAGAAGAGAAAAAAAAATTTAATAAAGAAATGACTCAAATGACCAAAGTAGGTGATATAATCATAATGACTCTATTTTATTCTCCTTATACAGTTAATATTTTTTCCTTTTTTTCAAGGCATAGCTTCATGAATAACTTAAATGATCCTCCAAATTGGAACATCCGGCCTAATTCCAGAGCTGATGGGGGTGATGGAAGTAGGTGGAATTATGCCCTGTTGGTGCCAATGCTGGGGTTGGCAGCTTTTCGTAAGTCACAGTTTTTCTGACATTTGTGCTTTCTGGGCTAAAGGTGTGGCTCCCCGCTTGGAATAGCAAGGGGCAGGCTCATGAAGACTGTGACTTTGGAACTGGAAGAAGGCGCAGCCCAATTTTATCCCATACAGTAATTTTGTGGCATATACTTTCCTGAGCCTCCATTTACCTGTCCCTGGGATTGACTAATCACACTTACCTCAGCACATTATGATGATTAAGACAAAAATATTTAGAAGCATTCTGTTTGGAATGGGTTTGAATAACTGTTCGATCCCCTCCATGGCTTCAGGACTGTAGACTCCCTTGGCTTGGTTGCCCTCATCAGGACTGGTAGGAAAAACAGACCTAAAGAAAACTCCGTTAGGTTGTGTTTAGTGTTTGGGAAGTCAGTCTTTGGGAGAATTTGCCCATGAAAGCTCTGCTCAGCCTGGCCAGAGTTAACTTGACACTGCTGGGATCCTCATCATTGAAGCAAACTTACAACACCCGACCCTGTGACTTGTGTCCCCAACCATGGTTAGTCCACTGATGTGGAGAAGTTTGTAAAATTTTCTTCATATATCGTGGTTTTCTGGTTGGCATTGAAGACTATGAGAAACTGAAAAATTAATGCAAGAAAAATAAAAACTACCCTCTGTGTGTAGTGATCCTTTCGTATGCCTGGATTACTCAGCTCTATCAGTTAACTGTAGAAGTGGAGGTTGACAGGAGCAGGGGGCCTTCACAATTCAGGAATCTGTGCGGTGCCTGCAGCCATTTGCATCCAGCCCTGTGGGTTTCATTTAAAGGCCGAGAAAGCACCACTGAATACCAGCAGAGGCTGCTGCTGCTCATGGCTAGGATGGTGGACTTCCACTCAAGGTGTGGCCTGATAAGCTTAAAATCACACTTACTAATGTACTAATTATCTGGCTTTGAGTCTGTAAGAGGCCCTTTGCTTTTCAGTTTTTCACATCTGTGGTTTTTATCCCTGCTCATAGTAAATTCCAAATCCTTGCCTTCTCTTGGACATTCAAAATGTTTTCTGTCCCTGAGGAAGGTTGAGGATGTGATCAGAGGTAAAATTCAAAAACATGTTACTATGTGTCTATGAAGTTGCATTGCAACTAGGTGTTAACCAGCCTCTGCATAGTCTAGAAGTAAAGGTAGATTAATGAGTGCTGTACTTGATCAACATTTAATGGATTAATGGATTAATGAGGCTAGTTCTATCCTGATCATTTAAACTTCATAATTTTTGATACAACAGAGAGATTTAATTGTATCCACTGAAAGTAATCCCTGGCAATATTGTTGATCTGGCTAGCTGCCCTAGGAGAGTGTCCAGCATTTCACCCTCTGGCAGGCTGTACTCTCCTGGTCACCTCTGCCATGTCGTATCTTTTCTTCCCCATCTTTCTGTGCTCCTTCCCCTTTTGCGTTCTCTCACCTGTTTTGAACGTTTTCCTAGAAAACACAGTCCTGGAGCTGAAAAGGTACTCATATCGATTTTTTCATCCAACTCAGTTTCCTTCGATTAAATGTTTTACTTTGAGACCATTGTAGACCATATGCAGTTGTGGAAAGTAATCCAGAAAGCTTGTGTACACTTTACTCATGTCCCCGTGAGTAACATCTGATGGAATCATGCAGTGTAGGCTTACAACCAGCTACTGACCTCAGCACAGGTATTGCCCTTTATAGCCACATTTTGCTCCATGCCCTGGTAACTGCTCATCTGGTGACCACTGGGTCCAGAATGTCATGTAAGTAGAATCATGCTGTTTGACCTTTGGTGCTGGCATTACCACTTAGCATGAATCCTGAGACCTGTGTAGACTGTTGCTGTCTCTGTAACTCATTGACCATTCTTACTGCTGAGCAGCGCATTTAACCATTTGTGCATAAGACATCTGGGTCATTTCTAGTTTTTGGCTACTATGAATAAAGTGCTACTGGCATTCCTGTACAGGTTTTTGTGTGAACTTAAATTTTCATTTCCCTCAAGTAAATGGCCACAAGTGCAGTTGGTGGGTTGGTTGTACGATTAGTTTTTAATCTGTTAGTTTTTAATTAGTTTTTAAGTTTTAAAAACTGATTAGTTTAGGTGTTTCCCCAAGTGGCTGTTGATTCATTTTATGTTTCCCCCAGTAATGTATGAGTGATTAGTTTCCCAGCATCCTTGCCAGCATTTGGTTTTGTCACAAGTGTTTTTATGCCAGCCATTGTTATAGGTGTGAACTGATATTTTAATTTTGGCTTTATTTTACTTTTCCCTAATGCTAATGATGTTGCATCTGTTTACATGCTTAGCTGCGATCAGAATATATACTCTTCTGTGAAATGTCTTTTTGTGTTTTGGGCCATTTTCTAATTGGATTGTTCATCAGTATTGAATTTGTGTTACCTCTCTGGAACCATTCCCCACTTGATCATGCTGTATACATTCTCTTTATTATATATTGTAGAATTATACTTATTATACTTGTTAGCGTTTTATTAAGGATATTTTTGTATTCGTATTCATAAAGGATATATTGAATACATCAGCCTTTCGGCATGCTTATTCTATCATTTTTTTTCAGGTATTGTATTTTTCTTTCTAAAATTTCCATTTAGTTCTATCTTCTTTGCTTAGATTTTTTATTATCATGACTGTGTTAGTATTAATACTAACGCTGTGAAGTGTTAGTGTTATCTGTCAAATAATACTAACACTTTTCATCTTGATATTGGCATCTTTTGATTGTCTTTTTTCATTCAGCTTCAGATCTTCCTGGTCCTTGATATGAGGATTGATTTTGTTTGAAACTTGGGCATTTTGAGTATTGTCCTGAGACTGGTTTTTATGTAAACCTGTTAGCTGGCTTTCTTTGCCATACCCTAAGGGGGATGGTGGTACTTCCTTACTGCCAGACTGGTGTCGACGTCCAGGCTGCTGGCCCTGTGGGTTCCCCAGCTCCACTGGCCCCTACCTGGCCTCCTTACCACCCGACCCGGGGTGGATGGTTGGACACGTAGACCCCCTGTCCAGTTCAGCCTTTGCCTCTGCCCATCCGACTTGGAGGTGAGGCCTCAGGTTTTCTGGGTAGTTAGGCTGGAATAGAGTAGTTTTTGTCTGTAAATGTTTTCTGTCACACAAGGCCCCTATCCTAATTCTTCAGGTAGGGAGAAGGACTTGTGTCAGGACTTCGGTTTAAATATGCACCCATAAGGGTTGGAGATTTACCTCAAGTGATAGAGCATTTGCCTAGTGAGCACAAGGCCCTGAGTTTGATCCCCAGCACCTCCTCTAAAAATAAATAAATAAATATGCTCCCATTGACATTTTACTCCAAGAGTTTTGCATTTGGGAGGGAGCATTTCATGCAGGGGCCTCATTCCATGAGGCTTGGCAGTCCGCCTCCTCCTCCCCTTTCAGTCTGAGTTTGTTTTATATGTGACATCCAGGGTTCTTCCTTGTACTTAGCAGGAGACACCAGGACCCTGTGTCTGCTCCACGGTCGCAGGAGAGTGAACCCTGAATCCTGTTTCCAGTTTTGGGGGAGGAGCCAGACCACGACTTGAGGCTGAACTTCCTCAGTCATAGTTTAGTTTTATAGAACATGAGCAAACATCTTGCACGTAAGCACTAGTGATCACTGGGCAAAGCCGAATACAACTTCCACCCCATATTGATTCTTTTAAACCTTGGCAGTGATCCATGGAGCCCTAAGCCCAGAGGTTTGAAGGCCAATAAACAGTAGCAGGTCTTCTTTGCTATAGAAATTAGATGACTGAACTGGGGCACTGTATGTGCACCCATGAACACTCAGCACAGGTCTGATTCTAGGATAAAAACTTTGCTTATTATATGCTTCCTACAAAACAGCAACTTCTTGACACCTCTGTGGTCTTAGGCTTTTATTGAAATGTTATTCTTACTGCATTATGTTTTCTTTGAGTAAAGATCAAGGAAGATGCTTCATCATGTGTCTTTTTCTCCTCTATTCTTGTCAGGTTGGATTTGGTCCAGGGAGTCCCAAAAAGAAATAGAAAAAGAGAGACAAGCATATTATCAGAGAACAGCTGCTTTCCAGCGGGATCTTGAAGCCAAGTACCATGCCATGATCTCAGAAAATCGACGTGCTGTTGCTCAGCTGTCTTTGGAACTGGAAAAGGAGCAAAACAGAACAACTAGTTATCGAGAAGCCCTTATCTCACAGGGTCGTAAGTTGGTGGAAGAAAAGAAGCGTCTGGAACAGGAACGGGCTCAGGTAATGCAAGAGAAAAGCCAGCTTCAGCCCCTGAGAAGTGTGTATCTGAGCTGCCTGGAGGAGCAGGAGGACTGGCAGCAGAGAGCCCGGCTGATGCTTAAGGAGGTTGGAGAGGCTCTCGCTGAAAGGCAGAGCATCTACTGCAGCCTGGTGCTCCCCCGCCGTGCTAGGCTGGAGCTTGAAAAGAACTTGCTGGTGCGTGCATCCATTGACCCCATGGCTGCTGACTTAGAGATGGCAGCTGGCTTGACTGACATATTTAAGCATGATACATATTGTGGTGCTGTCTGGAACACCAACAAACGCCAAAATGGGAGACTCATGTGGCTGTATCTCAAGTATTGGGAGCTAGCTGTCGAATTGAAAAAGTTTAAGAGAGTAGAGAAGGTTATACTAGAGAAGTAGGAGAAAATGAAACAAAACTCAAGGCCAGAAGATAGTAGTTTGTCGTGGCATTCTGCATTCCAGGCTCCCCGGTGTTTTCTGTTTCCTGCTGCCTGTGTTGTGGCCACATGCCGCCACCCTCAGCAGCGACTCTGCTTCTGCTACTCTGAGCGGCACAGCATGGCCTCAGCAAATGCAGTGTTTCCTCTAGATTCTCTGCAGCTATGAAGGACTCACCTTTTCTGAAGCATTTTTCTGAGCTGCTAATATTTAGCAGACCAATATAACCTCATGTTTTAGCTCTATGGTAAAAATTGTTTTTAAAAGGTCAAATACAACATTGATCCACAGCAAAAACAGTTTTCTGTCAGTTTTCATCTCTCCCTAAATAGATTGTCCTCTTGAGTTATTTTTCTCCTTCTCTAGATTCCCTTTAGAAGTTATCAGGTAACGTATCAGACTGCCTTACAGGTGACAGTAGGAAATAATATCCTAAGGTTTTGCATTGGGTGGAAGATCTCTCTCACAAAGGGAAGAAACACCAAGTGTTTCTGGTGTCCAGTTGGTACTTAGTATGTGTTTGGAATTCAGCTTGTGTCTGTATTCAGAAGCAGATATTATTTGTTAGCAGTGAAATGCAATAAAAAATACATGCCATTTAAAACTAATAATGCCATTTAATTTGTGTGATTCTTTACTCTGTACAAACTTTTTATGTATGTTATCTCCATTTTTACCACAACCAACCTGAAGAGTAGATAGGCACTTGTAACACCATTTCACACATAGGTAACATAAAGTGAACCTTTTTGCATATCACTCCTGCAGTCCTTCATTCCTATGAGCCACTACTATCATTCTCTGGGTGAGGGGTCCCCAGGACCACCCCAAGTTCCATGGCCTGCTCGGAGTGACCAAGGACTTAGCACATGGATGTCCTCAGAGCCATGGGGTGTAAATACGAGAGAGGAAGTCAGCAGAGGGAGAAGGCACGTGGCATGAGCCCAGAGGGAGCCAGGCATGAGCTTCCAAGGATCCCTCCCAGTAGAGGCACCTGGAACATGCTCCATTTCTCCAGGGGTGAGCTGTGACTGTGTGACAGAGCCCCTGGGATGCCTACTGGAGACTGCGCCAGGGTTGTGATGGGGGCTGTTCTTACTCCTCTGCCTGTTACAGACCAGCTCCAGATCAGCAGGTGAGCAGGGTTGGTAGACCTATGCAGTGGGGTGGGTTAGGCCTGGAGCCAGTCTTACTGGTTAATAGTGCTGGGAACCCTCCCAGAATCCAAAGTCCCAGGTGCCAGCCTTGTAAGTGATCCTCTGAGAGGATGCAGTCTTGGGGCTTCCATGTGAGCTCTTCCACACATCCTGGCTCACAGAGGGGATCTGAAACTCAGGTACTGAGATCATAACCTGCCCTGGTCACACAGGTAGTGGGGTTGGAGCTGTCTAAGCCAGGCACTTTGACTCCGGAGCTACTGGGAACTTGTACGTGGTTATTTAACAGTGGCCAAACAGGGATTGGAGCCCATGAAACAGTGGCAGGGATTCTGCATGCTCCTCACTTGACTCATTGGGTGGAGATGCCTTTATTCCTCTTGTTTAAGCTCAGGTATGATCATATATATTGTATGTGTATGTATGTGTATTGCGGACTGGCAGCAATACTGCCAATAGTGTTGGTCTCATGACAAAGTAACTGCAGGGCAACATGCAGCAACATCAGGCCAAGTAATGTGAGTGGAAAGCTTCCCCAGAGGACCTGTGTGTTCTTTAAAAGAGAAATTGTGTCCAACTCTTGGATTATTTTTAAAGCCTGATTGCTTAATAGTTATGAGATCATCTCTAAAGTAAGTAAAGAAAAGGCTCCCACACAGAAGCAGGTCTTCAGAGGACACACCCCTGAGCCCTGAGCAGGAGCCACAGTGTCTGTGCCATTCAGGCAGCTCTTCTCTCTGGGTGGCTCCATGCCACACTGATGGGAACGTCATTGCCCTGCACACAGCTGGGCTTGCTCCGTCTAGTCAATCTCTGAGGTGAGCTAAGCTTTGTAAGTTGGTCTTAGCTAACCCTGAGTGCTCTGGTGGCACACTCCACACTCTGGGAGGCTGAAGCAGGAGGATCATGAGTTGGAGTCCATCCTGGGCAGCTTAGTGACTTAGTCCCTGTCTCAAATATAAAAAAGACTAGGTCTGTAACTCAGTGTGAAGGCATTAGGTTCAATTCCCAGTTGCCCCCCCCACAGTGCCCCTCTCTATTCTAGGTTTGACAAAATTGTCACTGTATTTCTCACTATATCTATGATCACAGAAATCTAGCTAACTTGAACACACATGAGGGAGATTTATTTTCAGGCCATCTCCTGGAACCTCCGTGCAGTAGTGGGGAAAAGCAGGTTGGATCTCAGAGAGGAGTCAAGATAGCCCTGAGCCTGTCTGGAAGGAACGCTTTCGCCTCTGTGTATTGGTTCCAAATTCTCAGGCCACCTACAGCTGCTGAGCAGGCCTACTGCCTGTACTGCAGGAAGTGGGGATCCCTGGGGTGTTTGAGTAGAGTGGAACAGTGAGAATCAAGGGCTGCAGAGTGTGGCTTTGTCAACTTCACAGGCAACCTTGAAAGCAAAAGGGTTTGATAAGCCAGCCATGACACAAGGCCTGTTACAGAGGCCAGGGCCCCAGTGGCTGCAAGAGACTCTGTGAGTGAGAGTCTTCCTGTCAACCAATAGGACAGCAAAGGAGTGTGGCAGCTTCCAGGCCAAGTCATCCTGATACCTGGATTGCCTGAGAACCAGAATCCCAGGGTCCAGAGAGCCCCTGACATCAGCTCAGGTGTTCCTGTTGGAGACCCAGCAGAGCTGGACCCTGGGAAAGGCTTTGTGGGCTCCTATGGGGCTGGGTACCCACAGGAACTGGGGAACAGTAGCAGTTAGCCAGAAGGCACTGTGTTCAAGAATGCTCAGACAGCCCTGGGTTGATGCTCTGGCAGGATGCCTATGATGGCCTCTGGACAGGCTGGAATTCCTAGCAGCAGAGGCTTGGTTATGGCAGGTGCTGGGCCTGGTGGTAAGACTCTGGTCCTGGTGTAGCTCTGGTGGTTGCTCCTTGGCCAGGGCTGGCCCTGCTGGGAGGCGCCATGGACAGGGTTTGGGACTGGCAGAGACAAGTAGGTGGGGTGGATGTGACAGGCAAAACTGAGTGGCAGGCACAGCACCTTCATTCCTTGGCCAGCCACAGGGGCTAGTTAATAACAGGATTTCAGGGTTAAGAAGGTGAAAGCTGAGCAGACTGTTACTAACGTGTAATGGGGCAAGGGGAGAAAGAAAGCCCTGGTGATAACTGGAGCAGAGGCCCTTTGTGTATGTTGGTATTTCCATGGTCTCCCTCATACTGGTGTCCTGACCTGTGGATCTAGTAATTAAAGTAGGAAGGACCAAGCGAGAGCCCCTGAAATGCCTCCATCTTGTAGGAGAGCCAGCAGGAAGACTTAGGAATGCAAAGGGGTGGCCCCCATGGTGTCCCCAATGCTGGGCCCCTGGGGCCTCTTGCATCCCTGATGCTGGTCTGTAATATCCCTGTTCATTTCACCTCACTGCCCTTGGGAAGACCAGATAGGTTAGGGTAGGTGACAGCAGACCCCCAAAGCATCGTCAGGAGTGACCTGGCATCAGCCACTAATGTTTGTTCCAGCTCTGATCAGCACACTTATGCACCTAGTGCATTTTCTGGATTTCTGGATTTCCTTGGGGCAGAGGCCCTGCTTTTTGCTGCAGAGATCTGCTTTCCACAAACACTGTAGGATGCTCCGGGGCCTGGTAGACACCAGATGTGTGGCCATGGATGTCACCTGGCCTCAGGCACAGAGTACCAAGATGGGGCAGGTGACCTAAATTCATCAGATACTGAAATCTCCCATTCAGACTGAGGCCAGAGGAACAGGTTAGTCTCATGCACAGGCCCCTGGGCTGCTTCAAGATGACTCTGAACCAAATGTGCCCACAGCTCCCTTGGCCTGGGAAGAGTGGGTTCCTGCCCCATAAAGACTCCAGGGCGGTTTGGAGGGTGCACTGTCCAGAGCATCTGCTACCAGCACCTTGACTTGACCCAGCAGGCTTCCATGTTCCTGTCCCTGTCCAGATCATAGATCATGTCTAGCTCAGCCTCATTTGTACAAGACCCTCCTGTGCTGCCCAGCCTGGAGATAAAATTGGTTATGATGCCACTAAAGTCCAAGCCATTAATTGAGAAAGTTCAGATGTTTAAAACAGTGGGAGCTACTCTGCTTTTGAGAGTCAGATTGCTGAAACATTTTGCATGGTGCCTACTCTCTAAGAACTCTCTACAATATCAAACTTGGACTGAAACAGGATTCTCATAAAACTTATGCAGTGGAGTGAGCAGAAAACAGTTAAGGCGGTTGGAGGGGGGGTAGAGGTCCATTTCCAGACCCTAAAACACCCTGTGGCCGGTCACTGCTGGGACCCAGGATAGGCAGAGCATGATGCTTCCTGCTGGGCCCACACCCAGGTTGCCCCACTCTGATGTCTGAGAATGGCCTAGGGTGTACCTGGGGATGGGACTATGGAGAGACACTACATGGGGAGCCACATTTCAGACCCCAAATGGTTCTGGCTCCAAGCTCTTGCCTGTCTTGAGAAAATGTTTTATGTTCAGACTCTTAGACCCTTTAAAATATTCTGAATTGCAGTAAAAAAAGAAAGTATCACATCTGAGTAAACCACACTTCTGTTTTATTAGCATTTAACCGTCCTAATACTCAGTTCTTTGACAGAGCAGGTCATGGAGGAAACTAAGTCCAAGTGCATCTTTCTCTAATGGTACTTAGCGCTTCCTCAAAGGTTGCTAAGTGCCAGACTGCAAACTCTCCAGGACCTGGGAGCCCAGGATTGGGGCTCAGAGAGCTGCTGGGCAGAGATGGGCAAGAGTCAGTGCTCACCCACCTGGATGCCAGTGAGGGGAGGAAGCCACCCCATCCCAGGCCGTGTCTTGAGATCATTAGTGTAGCAGGCAAGACCTGACCAGCTGTGTGTGGCACCTCCTGCTGCACACAGGTCTGTCTGGCTCACTTTTCATTTTTACTTTTCATTTTTAGTCTTTCTCAGTTGGCTTTCATTGGCTGCTTCCTACTTTACATATATTCTGCAATAAGTTCTCTCATTTCCTCATCCTCATTGCTGTGTAGCAGGTGGACTGTGTCCCCACTGCACCTGCCCTGGCACCTGGCCAAGCACCTCTCTACCCTCTGCCACTGTAGTGGCCTTTTCTTGGATCCTTGTTTCCAGGATCCTGCTGTGGTAACACCCAGGAACACCTCAGGTCTCATCTAGAAGGCAGGACTTCTTCTCCTACAGTCCCTGACAAGTACACCTACAACTAAGAAGTGCTTTTAGTGGTGACATTGCTGGTGATGTATGCTTGGCCCAGGCCTCCTATCTGGGATGGAGCCCAGATACTGCTCAGGCTGAAATGCAAGACCCATTCTTGGCATGATTTGAGGGTCTACTCAGTTTGCTTTAGTGCTCTAGAAAAGTTTTCTAAAGCATTTTTGAAAGCTTGCAGCAAGAAAGCACCAAGTTCATTGCTTGTTTCCTGAATGTCTGGGTCAAAGCTTCCAAAGAGTGGTGTGGAAGCCTGGATATCCTCCCGACCTGCCCGCAAGAGCACCAAGCGCAGCTCCTCAGCAATCACATTGTACTTCTGCTGGTCCAATTTGGATGCTGCCAGCTCATCCTGGGGGTAGGCCATGCCTTCGGGGTAGCAGTCCTTTGGCACTGGGAACTCAACGTGCTGCAGCTTGGGGAGCTCACAGAGTGCAGTGAAGAGGCGTCTGAGGGCACGGGCTGACAGGGGGTTCCCCAAGAATTTGAACTCCTGGAGCTGGCTGCAGGGGCTCAGGCCCAGGGTCATCATGCCCACATGGCTGTCTGTGATGCTGCAGTCCTCCAGTGTCAGTACCCTCAGTGTCTGGGCGGCCCGGCGCAGCAGCCTGAAGAAAGTTGAGGGGTACAGATGGACCAGACTGTGTCCACTGAGGTCCAGCACTTCTAGGTGGGTGGCGTGGACACAGTCTGCCAAGAAGGCCATGTCTGCATGATTCAGGGAACAATTGGCCAGGTCCAGCACTCGTAGTGGGGTCCTGAGGGGGCTGAAGGGCAGGCAGAAAATAGCACAGGTGAGAGGATGGTCCCAGGTGAGCTGGAGACCATGGTGGATGAGGACAACCCATTGCTTTTGTCTCTTATGAGGGGGCCACAAACCATAGCCCGTAGTGCACATCCAACCATTATAGGATTTCATGTAGCCTGAGCTGAGAACGACTTTGCTATCTTTAAAGAATTGAAAAAAAATCAAAAGAACAGTTTGCAACACATGAAAGTTACATGAAATGCCAATGTCCATAAATGGTTTTATTGGAACACAGTCTTGCCCCTGGCTCAGAATTGCCTAGGGCTGCTGCACCCACTGCGTGGTCAAGGGTCCACTTTATCCATAGCACCCACAATGGCAGATTTACCAACAAGGCCTTCAGGTTCCCTATGGAAGTGCAGCATGTGGTCATGTCAGGAATGTCTGCTCAGAAGGCTTGCTACAGGGGCATTGAAAAAGTTATCAAGAAAGAAATAGCCATCTCACTTTGACAATGATGGAACCCACAGTTTTAGAGCTGGGAAGGGGAGCCTAGAGACCCTGACACGGGCTCCACTTTCCCGAATCACTAATTCTGACTTAGTTGGTTTAGCAGCCAGCATCAGCAAACAGGCAGCTGGGGAAGGTCTCTGGAATAGTACCCAACACTGGTAAGGAAGCACATTCTCGGGCCACCACCCTAAGGGGCTTCCGGGCCTCTCCTTGCTCAGTGAGGCAGGATGTCCCCAGGGTCCTGTTCTTTGTCCCCTCCCAACTTCCTGCTTGAGGCTGCCTCCCACTGCCTACTCATACCTAGACCCCCATCTGGCCTGCCCATCCCACCTGTAATGGAACAGCACCTGTACACAGGAGTCACTGGAACGCTCCCCTCCCACAGCAGCTCTGCAGAGATGAAGACCCATGGACCCTACCACGTGAGGATGCTGTATTCCAAGGAGCCCAGGCCTACAAGGATTGGGACATCCACCTGCCAGGCCTTCAGAGGAGGCTGTAGCTACTGCTGATAGCTGACCACGACCTGGAGCCAAAGGCTCTCTGCCGAGTTGTGTTTCCCACTTCTGTCTGGGATTTTTTTGTTTGTTTTTGTGTTTGTTTTTTGAGACAGGATCTCACTATGTGGTTCAGATTGGCCTTGAACTCACTATGGAACCTAGGCTGACCTCAAACTCTTGGCGATCCTCCTACTTCAGCCTACCAAGTGCTGAGATTACAGGTGTGTGCCACCACATCCAGCAGAGTTTGCTGTTTTAGTACCCTTTGCTGGGAAATCTGTTATATAGCAATAGGAAGCACAGGATACACCATGGTCCATCTGCCTTGATAATTTGCTAGTGAGTGCGTTCTCTTTTGGTAACTGGAAACTATCCTCCAAGTACCCGCAGTGCTCCATCCTTCCTAGTGGCTTTAACTGCTGCTCAAGCTAAAGCAGCCCTGGGGAGCTGGTGGCCTTGTGAAGAAGCCATTCCTGTGCTGTGTCCCTGGTGCCTCCCCAGCAGTCCTTTCTACCCTGTGTGGTGCCCGACTCACCTAAGCAGCGTCTGGATTTTCCCGGTCAGTGAGGAGAAGGCCACACTAAGCTCAGTGAGCTGGGTCATGCGGCTCAGCTCCCCGGCGATGGAGGCAAGGAGGGGATCCTGGCCCTCGGGGCCTGGGGTGCAAGCAGGGGGAGCATCAAAGGCCTTGGTAGGCAGGGTGAGTGAGGCCAGATGGGGGAAGCCCACCTGGGCCAGAAGCTGCAGCACGTGGCCAGCGTGCAGTCGCACATTATGCACCACCTCCAGCTTGAGCAGTGCAGCAGGCCTGGCCAGGCCCAGCACAAGCAGGAGCTGCCTGGGACTCAGGCTGTCCGCACGGAATGAGGGGCAGCGCACCTGCAGAGGGGCCGGGCCTGCTGGCTGAAGAGCCTGTACCACTGCTTCAAAGTTGCTGTCCGTTACAAAGAGGTCGGTCAGGACCTCGACTGGGGGCCCAGTCACACAGGGCTGTGCCTGAAGCTCACAGCAGGTCCTGGCCAGCAGCTGGGTGCGGCCCCACCTCCCTAGCGACCTCCCACAGGGACACTGCTGCTCCTGCACATCTCGGATGCCTGTGAGGTCCGCCAGTCGCAGCCGGTGGCTCCCACCCTGTACCACATGGTCAGCCAGGCCTTGTATGCAGGCTTCCAGGCAGGTCTTGCAGGCCCGGTCACGTAGGTCCTCTGGGTGGTCAGTGCTGGGCCCCAGCAGCATGGCCAGTCGGAACTCCTCCAGAGGCCAGCACCCCAGCACAGCACGGGTCACTTCCGCCTGCTCCAGCAGGTAGCTGGCCTTGAACAGGAGTGGGTAGAGGTTGTAGGCCACACTGTCCAGACTGTCCCGGGCCAGTGCGGGGTGGGAAACCAAGGCTTCTGCAGCAATGAAGCGGAGCGACCTCATTGTGTCCTGGGCTGAGGCAGTTTGCTCTTCCCTCTGGCTGTCCCTGAGACTTGTGCCCTTTATGACTATTTTTAGCTGTTGCTGCTGCTGCTGGGAAAAGCCTGGCTTTGAGGAGAAAGTGGTGAGCTGACCCTTGCAGTCATCTGACTGCTATTTTGGTCCTGGAGAGGCTGCTTGGCTCTGACCTCAGAGGTGTCTGTCCACCTGTAGTAGCCAGCTGTCAAAAACAGAGCTGCTGGGCTCCAGTGGTCCTTGCAGGGTTGGGCAGGGGCCCTGAGCTTGGGGTGTTTGTGCAGGCGGCTGGAGGCCTGGTCACCATCCATGTCGATCACCTGCCCAGTCCTGACTCATCCCAGTTCAAGGAGAGCAGGGCGGCAGCCTTGGCCAGAGCTGTACTGGCGCTTATAGGAATCACTTTCCACAGTAGCCTTTGGGGCCCGGACCCCTCCCTTTTCCTTATACTGGGAGTTAGGAACATGGGGCCAGGATTGAGGGAGGCATCTTGGATAACTGTTTCCTGGTCTTGAGAAAAGTTCATGCTAGCCCCATGAGGCTACACTCTTCCCTTTGCCTCTGTTTGCCCCAAGGCCAGGCAGACTGCAGTCTTCTTGCTCTGTAGGAGGGAGTAGGCCAGTTTCTCCCCAGACTGGAGAGGCAGGCAGAGGACAGTGACTGTTGGCAGATGGTGTACCTGGGGGATGTGAGCTCTCCATCCTGGCACTGTGGGTGTTGAGTGGCTGTTGAATGACTGAACCTGTCATCTCAGTGTCACCATCTTTTGGCCCAGAATGTCCCGAAGGTGTGAGCTGTATGGGAGGATAGGGCAGAGGGAGGGAGAAGAGGCAGTGTAGGGGCAGGGAGCCTGGTAGGTAGGGAAAGATAGGATAAAGGCCTCATTGTGCTTTATGAAGATCGATAAGGAAACTTACTAAAAGCAGTTTCTGCCTTCACAGGTAGACTCTGCAGGGGCTGGGAATTTAGCTCAAGTGGTAGAGCACTCGCCTAGCAAGCACAAGGTACTGAGTTAGATCCCCAGCACCCCCCAAAAAACAAAAACAAAATAAAAAAAAACAGGTAGATGCTACAGTTACAGTAAGTAGAAAAACAAAAGAGGGAAAAGCTAGCTAGACTTGGAAGAGGTGCCTCCAGGCAGCACAATTACCAGGAAAGCCAGCTCCCCTCACCCACCTGACAAAAGGCAATAAGAGATGGCCACCCAAGGACTCTTATTTAATATGTAAGATGCACACACACACCTACACATATACACATGTATGTGTGTTCTCACTTTAATATCAGTATACTATGGCACCAGACACACGTGTAACATGTCCCCTTTACTTAATCAGTAAGTAAGTTGCCTTCCTAATAGGCCCTCCTCTTACTTACTCACTACAAAAAGACCAAAAAAAAAAAGGTCAAATGACCAAAAAAAAAAAAAAAGTGCAGAAAGACATGCCTAAGTTAAGATCAAACACAGCTGAGAAAACAGATCAGATAGTGACAAGTGCCCACCTGGGGATAAAAAAGACACTAGTCCCCAATAAAAAGAGCCAGAGATGAGAGCTTGTGGTCTTTCAGCTCTAAAGCCCCCTACTACCTCACAGTAGCTGTCTATCCTCTTTCTTTTCCATCTTTTCCCCAAATAAACCATCTTTTGTTATGCTAAACTTTGCCTTTTTTAGGTCTTTACTGGTGCTGGGTTTAAGAGCACTGGTAGCTCTGTTTTCAGCAGAGTAGTGACATGGTATGGTGAGCCATCCACCCCTGGATGTAACAGCAGGAGGTGATGGTAGAAATACCATGTGGATGTATTGCCTGTGGAAGCTACCAACCCATGTCTGACCCTTCCCACTCTTTTCCTGTCCTAGAGATGGCCATCAAGAGAGGGAAGGGATTCTTTTCCTGTGGTGAGGTACTAGCACTGACAGGCAAGTGGGGCTGGTTGGGAGAATCATCGATTGACAGTGGGACTTCACCCCAATGTCACCTGAGAGCATGACAACCCTGGTGTACTGGGCAGATGCCAGGATCACCCCTCCTGCAAGATATACGTGCTGACGATGTCCCCAGACACAAGGCCTGTTTCCAGGGCCAAATAAGAAACCTGGAGGATGTGGGCAAAAAAAAAAAAAATCCCCATTTGTGTTTTTAAAGTCTTGAACCAGTCAGAACTGAGACAAAGGGAACAGCTGGCAACCACTGGTAGGTGACCACGTCACTGCTTTGGGGAAGCGACTCCAGAGCCCTGCCTACCTTCAGTGCTTAAAAGGTCTGGCTGTGCTACTGGGTGGGTCCAGGTGAGACATCAGGGTCTTGGGCCTGTGTATCCCCTCTGCATTTTTCCTTCTGGCCAGAGGTGGTCCTCTAAGGGGTCCCTGGGATCTGGCTGCAGGGTTCGAGGGTGGTCTGTGCTTCAAGGCTCCCTCGGACCTCAGTCAAGTAATACTTTCCTGACAGCACCTGACTTGTGATGAAGAAAGTAAAGCTGAGATTTCAGTTACACTCAGAGTGGACCTGCATGGAGAATGCATTTTGAGGAGCCTCCCTCCTTCTGGCCCACTGGTCTGACGGCTCATGAGGCCTCTGAGAGGGCCCCCCTGGCTCAGAGATGCTCTGGTCCCACCAGGGCAGCATAGCATAGCACAGTGATTGTGGAGAAGGACGGAGGAGGCCAGGCCAAGCCAGGCAGAAGACATTGAGGACAATGTCCAGTCCTAGCAGCTTCCTCCATGCTTGCTGACCAGCTCTCCCTGGAGGAACTGTACCTCGTCCAGACTAGTCACAGCTGTTGAAGGAACACGGCTGTTGTGCCCCACAGTCTTCTGCCTGGTCCCTCTGCCCATGAGGCCACAACTGCCCAAAGTGTTCTGACTCCCTGCCCAGCCTCTCAGACCCTGGACTCACATCATTGGGGTCAGGACAGGGCAGCAGTGGCCAGAGTGCTGCTGTGAGCTGCATCCTGGCCTGAAGAAGTCATAGGCTCCTCCTGCAGCCCCACAGCCAGGCCAGAGTGCTCAGGCTCAGTGGATGGTGATGTGGAAGTCCTCTCACAGGGAAAGGGGTTTGGGCTCAAAACATACTGTTCCATCGTCCACTGGGGGGTCTGGGACCATGGCCATAGAAGACACCTATGGAAGGGGCTGGGAGTGCAGCACACACTCATCTGTCTTCCTCCTCCTCTGGTTCTTCTCAGTCCTGGGCGTCCACTTTGATCTCCAACCAGGGATGAAAAGGGCTGAGCTTCAAGCTGGAGGATTCATGGAGCTCCAGGGATGGCAGCCATGGCTGGTTCATGAGCAGCCACCTGGGCACACAGCCCAACAGGACCAGTGGCACCCACCAGAACATGGTGTGGGTGCTAGGTAAGAGGTGGTGCACACTGAGCGTGAAGATCAAGATGATGATGGAGAGGGTGACAAAGACAGCAGTGAAGAGCAGGTAATCGCCAATGATCAGAGCAACCAGTGAGGTGAATGAGATGATCTTGGTGATGAGCAGCAGGCAGATTCAGAGAGGGAGAGCAGCACCTGGATGCACAGCATATTTTTGCAACAGCTGGGGGACAGGTACAAGACAAGCACGATGAAGCAGGAGATGAGTAGGCGTGGGGGGATGATGATGATGATGCCTGGTGATGACAAAGTAGCAGGTGAGGTCAGGGTGGGTCTCCAGCAGCAGTCGTACTTCTTGTGGTTGTAGGTAGAGGACTTCTAGAGTTGCTTCAGAAAGTGGCAAGAACAATGGGATAAGTGTGATGAAAGCAGGGGGCGGGGGTTGAAGGGAATTAATGGCAATGTACCTTTTACTGTAATACATTTTTTTAAAAAAATTGAACATTGTATATTTTGTTCAATATACAATGTTTTGCTGTCATGTAGATAATTTTTTTTAACAGCTTTACATATTTGAGCTTCTGGGCTATATGCAATTGGCCTGTTTTTGTTCATTTAATATTTTAGAGTGATTATTTCTCATTTTCAGAGTGACTGTACTTTTACTCCTAGTGGAGGAGCATGGCTTTTCCATCTGGATCTCTTTGCCCTTGCTCAGACAGGACCTAGCACTTTGGCTGGTGAAGATGCTACCATGTAGCATGCATTTCTGAGCCAGACTCACTCCATCGTACCTGAGGAGCGGGAGGACCATCCCTGGTCATCCCAAAGGCTGCCTTGAGCAGGGCTAGATCTGGCTGAGTTGAGAGGACAGTGTGGCATCAGAGGGTCCTGCAGGAATGAGAAACAGGTGGAACAAGGGTGCCCTGGGGCTGGAAGGTTAGTGCTAATGGGGGGCAGTGAAGATGAACCTAGGGGTACTGAGGGACTGGACACCCAGTGACCCACCTGGATTCTGGGAACACTGGAAAAATGGTGGCAGAAAGCTGAATCCTTGACTGCCCCTGGGCAGTAGCATAGTGAGCTGGTTCCTGGCTATTTGTTAAAGTAATGGTTATTCATTTCCCCATTCCTGTGTGGTTTTGAGAATTGAGTGGTCACTTGGATTAAGGATTGAGTAAGTGTATGGGGTAGGTGCTCTGATACTGAACTACACTCCCAACCCAGCTAAGAGACAGGATAACACTCACAACCCAGCTCCTCTTGAACTTCACCAAACATTTTAACTCAAAGAATAGGGGTTGAAACCCCTGAGAATGACTATAGTCTTTTGACAAATAGTCAAGGCTCAGCTAATTACAGCACCGACGCTTGTCAAGTGCAGAGTCACAAATTAAGATGACAGTATAACCAATGGAGCTATGTGTATGTCTCAGTTCAGCTCAGAGTTTCTGTCCTTCTCACCACATACCCTGGCTCTTTTAAACTTCTCTGGATCTGTGGGCTGCCAGGTAGGGCAATGCTTTAATTTCTTTGCTCAGATAAACTGCTAAATTTCACTTATCTAAGGGCTTTTTCTTCTTAATATTAACTATGGGATAGAGACTGATATTTCATTTCAATGTTATCAGAAGTTGGAGATGTTTCAATATTTATATTATACACCTGTAAGTAATCTACTAATGCTGGCTGTGGTGGTGCCTGTAATCCCAGCTAGTCAGGAGCCTGAGGCAGGAGGATCACAAGTTCAAGGCCAACCTGGGAAATTTAGAGAGGCCCTGTTTCAGAAAAAGGATGGAGTGTAGATTCCAATATTCCTGGGTTCTTCCCCTCCTCGAGCAAAGAACTGAACAAGGGGAGCAAAAAGTAGTTCTAAAGTTTTATTTAAAATAATAGAAAAAAGAAGAAAAGGAAAGTTGAGCATAACAACAGAAACAGCAGAACGTGTGCTGGGCCTAAAAGGCACAGTAGGGGCATGATAAAAAGGCATGATAGCGGTGGCACTGGGTACGCAGACACTGTCTTCCACAGGAGGGAAAAGGGAGAGCTCCTTCCCTGGCAGCACCGT
>PVJO010023281.1:0-26403 GCA_004026905.1 Hystrix cristata | reverse complement strand
AATTACCCAAACTTAGTGGCATAAAGCACAATAAACACTTTATTATGCCCTACAATTTCTGTGAGTGAGGAACTCAGGAACGGCACAGCTGGGTGTTTCTACTTGGAGACTCTCAAGAAAGACTAGAAAGGGTACATTCTGCAAAGAGAGTGAAATGAATTGGCAAGTTTACGGACAAATGCTGTTTAGAAAGTACTTAGCACCAAAATAGAAGACTGTGATATACAAAGCACAGGTTAAAAGACGGTAAGCACTGAATTCCATGAAACACACAGTAAGAGAGCAAAGACAGGAGACACAAAGTGTAAGTCACTTAGTAAGTTGAGAGCTGTAGGATAGCTGCTGGGCCTGTCCCACACCCGTCTCTACTGCCAGCAATCCTGTCTGCGCTTCACACCTGTTTCATTTCAACACTCTTCCAGCTGGTCTCTCTGCATCTAATTTCTTGGGCTTCCAATTTTTCCTATTCACAGTTTCTATAATAATCTCTATTAAAGATTTTCTCATTGAAGAAGACCCCAAGGTGATTTCCTCCTGCTCAGTATTTTAAATCTAAACTCCTCAGAACAAATGCACGTTCAGGATCTATCTGCTGGTTTATTAACCCCTTTGAAACGATCACCCAGCAAGACCCCAGCATTAGTACCCATTATACCTCTGTCTGCATCTTAGCTCTCGATACCCACATACCTGATTCTTCTCCACAGCTGCTAGGATTAATGGGTACTTAATAACATTTGTTAAACGAACATTTCCTGAGTGATAGTTAGGTCACCCTAACACAAAGTCACAGGTTGCTTTACGTAGGTTTAGTTGAACTGGGTCAAAAGCGCCTTCCTGTTTGCATCACATACATTTTCCTACCACCTGTCTGCCTTTCTCAAGGCCTCTCTAACGTTGCCCACAATCACCTGCCATGCTTCACCCGGGCTGGTCTTCTTTCCATTTCTTATATGTACTGAGACAGTTCCTTCCTCAGGGCTTTGCTTCAGTTGCTTCCTCTTCTTGAAATCTCTCTCCATCGCCCCGCTCCCTCCACAGCTGTGTGTTTTCTGTCATTGGATCTCAGCTCATGCGCTATGTCCTCAGGGAGAACTTCCACAAACATCTTATCTAACATAATCCCTTCAATCCTTCAGTATCTATTTAGTTTTTTTTTTTTTTTGCCATGTGGTTATCACCATCAGTTATTTCTCTTGTTCATTTGATGTGATTGCTTATTCATAATGGCCTTGTCCCTAAGACATTAGCTCCATGAGGGCAAAGATAGCTTAGCTTATGGCGCACTTGTATTCTAGTGCCTGACACATAGCACATGTTCAAATATTAAATGAATAAATAAACAAGTCTGACCCTCTAGGCCAAGCTCAATGCCAATTTTCTGATGCCAATGAACTTCAACATTTTCTCTTGATTTATTTCTACTAATTCTTCTAAGACTCAATTTAGAAACAACCTCCTCTAAGAAGTTCCTTCTGAAACAGTGAATCCTTAATGTTATATTTCCATTTCTAGTATATGTGCTGCCAAAGCAAGCATATTAATGCTATATTTCCTCCTGCATATATAGCCTACCTATACCATATAGGTTGTCATGTAGTCTTATGGGTAAATTGTTCTTCTGATATATATAAATATTTTTCTTCTGAGATATATATATATATATATATATACACACACACATAGATTTTTCCTTCCGATGTATATATCTTCTCCTATATAAGATATACATACATCTACCTTCTGATATATAAGATATCTATATATCTGTCTTCTGATATATATATCTTCTGATATCTATCTATATCTATATATAAAATCATCAGATCCTTGAAAGCAGGTCTGAAGTGTGTTTCTAAAAAATTATTACTTTGTTCTGAATGCTCCAGGAGACTCTGTGTCTTCTGGTACAAAATAGACTCTCAACATAAATTGACTAACATGTACCTTATTAGCAGGGCTTAATTTAGTTCTTTGGTTAGTGAACACAGGTTGCATGATAACAAACCACTCAACCAGAATCCAATGAGAAACAGTTTGTTTGGATTTTCCATTCCAGTCTCTTTATTATGTTAAAGTATCAGGCGACAGACTCTTTCTCAGTTCTCTAAGAGATGCTACATCTTCACTGAGCTATGAAGTAGTACATAGTCTCTGAATTCTGAGCAGGTGCTGGGAGAACTGGCTACCAGCGGCTCTGTGCTGAAGGTTACCGTTCTCATGCAGTGCTGGGACGTGAACTCGGGGCCTGGTGCATGCTAGGCACTCTGCCACTGAGATATACCCACAGCCCCGTGTTTAGTTTTAAGAAAAGATTCCATACAAAATTATAATCAAATAAAGCAAAATTCGGAACACAGTATATTTTTCTTTTGGTTTTGGTTGGGAAGAAACAATATCAAATTCAAAGTCTAATTACAGCAGTGTGTGGTAGTTCTGGTAGTGATTTCAACTTCTTTCCCATATTACCCATTCTTATCTTCCTAAACTTTTTTGTTTCTTTGTCTACCAGAACTCATTCATCTATCTATCAGTCTACAAAGATGAATTCCCACTGTACTTCTCTGGAGCTCTGATGCTTTCATCTGGAAAGTCTGCCAGAACCCGAACATTAATCTGACCTCAACAAAACGTGTACATTCTCTCTAAAAACAATCACTTTTATGGCAACTTAATCATCATTTTTTTCTGGTCAACCAGGTGCAAAACATCAACGTCATTTTTGATTTCTTATTCCCATGGCTGAAGCACCCAATGGACACACTAAACAAGTATTTAGGGTATCAGCAGCGCAAAGGTACTATATGATTCACAGGGGTAAAATTTTATATTTTCTAAAGGGGCTGGAGATTCAGCTCAGTGGTTAGAGTGCTTGCCTGGCAAGCACAAGGCCCTGAGTTCGACCCCCAGCACCAAAAAAAATTAAAAAAAATTTTTATATTTCCTAAAAAGGAATTATAATATAAATTGAAAAATCATGAGGTCCAGTACTTCCAGCCAAGATGGAGCAAAAAGTGTTCGACTGCCAGGCATGGTGCTGCATGCCTCTAATCCCAGCACTCAGGAGGCTGAGGCAGGAGGGTTGCTGAGAGTTTGAGGCCAGCCTGGGCCACATAGTGAGTTCAAGACCAGGCCGAACTACATAGCAAGATCCTGTCTCAAAACAAAACAAAACAAAACAACTGGATTTTTCTCTCTTGCCTGAAAGAACTAAAAAACTAGATAAAATATATAATACAAGAGTTCTAACACATTTGAAATGAGGCAACAAAAGAGACAGGAAATAAATGAGATGGGCCTCACAACTGTTTCAGATTCCTGCCTATGGAGAATGCCAGGACTCAGCAGAGGCAGACCTGGGGGCTGAGACAGGCCAAGGGGTTTAGGGTTCACGGGGCAGAGGCCATGAGAAGAGAGAGCTGCACAGAGAGCACTGGGGAGACGCAGGGTCTCCTTAAAGGCTCTAGCTGAGCATGGTCATCTGTCAGTGTCTGACGGCAGACAGCTGTGGGACTCACTACAGGTGCCCTAGTCTCCAGATGCTAAAGACCCTTAGATAAAATGGCATACTATTTGCATATAACCTACACATGTTTTCATACACTTTAAATTATGTCTGAGTTACTTAGAATACTTAATACAATATAGGTAAAATACATCTGTAAATACAACATCAATGCTATATAAATAATTGTTATACTGTATTGTTTAGGGAATGACATATTCAGTACAGGTGGAACTTTTTTTCAAAAACGTTTGCTTCATGGTTAGTTGAATCCATAGATGTGGAACCTGTGGATCTAGGTCTGACTGCATTACCACTACTTGTGGTACAGGGATAACTAAAGTCTGGGGAAAGAATCACACAGAAGGAATAGCAGAAACATTCCTAGAGCTCACTTTTTTTTTTTTTTTTTTGAGACAGGGTCTTGCTATGTAGTTCAGGCTGGCCTTGAACTCACTATGTAGCTCAGGCTAGTCTCAAACTTGCAGAGATCCTCCTGCCTCAGCCTCCCAAGTGCTAGGATTACAGGTGTGTGCCACCACATCCAGTGCGTAGAGCTCACACTTGCCTAGAAATAGTTCCTGTCACACCAGTCAGAGTGGAAAACATAATTTACAGGGTATCTGTAGAGTCTGACAGGTTTTTCCTTAATAGGAGAGATAATGCCCCTTAGATTAATACTATTACAGTCCTGCTTAGCAAAGTTTAAAAGTAACAATGTTTCCAAGAACTTAAGTATGCTCAAGAAAAAAGTTCAAGAATATTTATAAAATTACAAAAATATCTAGCATGCAACAAAGTATACTTCACAAGGCCTGGCACCCAATCAGAAATAACCAAGTATGTGAAAAAGCAGGAAAATACAACCCATGAGGAGAACACTCAGTCAACTGAAACCAAGACAGATATGACACCCATGACACAGTTAGTAGACAGAGGCATTCAAACAGTTTCATAACCATATTTCATATGGTCAAGAAGCTAGAAGAAATACTGAGCATGAGAAGCAGAAAGGGGATAAAAACGGCTCAATTTGAATGCACAACAATTGATATTATCAAAACTAGAAAAAAAAAACCAGAGCATCCATGAGTTCTACAATAATTTAATACAGCTAATTATAAAAGTGGAGTCCTGCAGGACAGGAGAAAAGAAAAAACAAAAAAACTCTGAGGAAATAATGACCAAAAATTTTCTGAGTTTGATGAAAACAATAAACTCATAGGTCCAAGAAGCTCAGTGAAACCCAAGTAGAAGAAACACAGGTATGAACACATAATTCAACCCAATTATGAAGTCCGGGATAAAGCTAACAATGATAACAGTTTTCTAGTTGGAAACAATGGCAAGAAAACAATGCAGCAACACCTTTAAAATACTGAAAAAATATCAACCTTGAATTCTAGGTTCAGGTAGCATATCTTTTAGATACACATAAAATGAAAGGATCAATCATGAGCAGGCCTGTGTGGCAAAATAATGATCCCAAAGGCTACTGTGCCTTACAGAATGGGAGACAATCTTTGCCAGCTACCCAACTGGTGGAGGATTAAAATCCAGAAAATACAAAGAACCCAAAAATTTAACATCAAAAACCACCACCAAGCAAACAAACAAACAACAAACCAAAACGACCAACAGTAACACAACAATGACAACAGTAACTCAACAATAATGGGCAAATGAGCACGCACTTCTCAAAATAGGTATCAGTGGCTAATCATTATACGAAGAAAAGTTATTTAGCAGGGAAACACAAGCAGAACTACACCGAGATTCCACTTCACCCCAGTCAGAATGGCTATCATGAAGAATACCAAAAAACCCCCCAAACAAACAAAAACAAAACCTAAAACAAACAAACAAAAACAAAAACCCAATAAATTTGACATGAGCTAAATAAATTCCTTGGAGGACACAAACTCTCAAAGTTCACTGAAGAGGAAAAACATAACCTACCAGTATACAGTCTGATAACTATTAAGCCAATTGAATTTGTAGCAAAAACGAAGCAATGCCAAAAAAAAAAAAGGGGGAGGAGCTGATTGCTTCTACCAAGTATTTAAAGAGGAGATCATACTACATCTATGCAAACTCTTCCAGAAAACAGATAAAGAGGAAATATCTCCCAATTCACTGTAAGCCCAGCAGTAAAAAAAAAAAAAAACAAACTTAGCATATCAAATCTGACAATATATAAAAAGGAGATTACATCTTGACCTAGTGAGATTTATTCCTGGAATAGTTTAACATTTGAAAACGAATTAATTCATCATATTAGCAGAGTATAAAAGGAGACAGACAGACAGAGAGACACAGAGAAAGAAAGACAGGCAGAGAGAGAAAGAGAGAGAGAGGGAGAGACAGAGAGGGAGAAATTATCTTAATAGCTACAGAAAAAATTTCGTGGTAAAAATTCTAAGGAAATTAGGGAATATTTTATTAATCAAGAAACTATAAAAACAAAAGCAAAAAACAAAAAATAACCTTAAAACCAAAAACCCTACATCTAACATCATACTTAGAGGAGAAATACTGAGTATTTTCCTCTTTGCATCAGAAATGAGGCATGGGTGTCCCTCCCTTCTCAGAACTTCAACATTACATTGTAGGGTGTGGTTGCTGAGTCTGGGATTGGATTTTATCCCACACACAAGCTAATGAGTTAGCTCTTACTGTTTCATGGATGGTAGCAAAGCATGATGTTCCTGGGTCAGAGACAAAGGACGATTTAAGGCACTGCAAGAAACATGTGCACAAGCATATTTGCACTGATTACTTTTGGTTCCAAGTACAGCTGGAGCAATACAGGGGTTTCAGATGTGTGCTAGTTAATCTTCATTGTCAACCGAACTGAATTAAGAGACTCTTGAAGAGGTGATTACATCATGGGGATACATACTATCCTCATCAGCGGATTAATTGTTAATGCGCCGTTAGGAAGCGGGGTACAGTTGGAAGACCTGCGTTGCTGGGGATGTGCCTTGGGAGGGTGTGTCTCTTGCTGGCACTCTTTCCCTATGTAGAAACTTTTTTTTTTTTTGGTGCTGGGGATTGAACTCAGGGCCTTGTGCTTACTAGGCAAGTGCTCCACCACTTGAGCTAAATCTCCAGCTGGGCACTCTTTCCTTATGATCTGCTTCAGGCTGCTGTGAGGCAAGCAGCTTTGTTCCACTATGCCATTCTACCACGACATTTCTACCTTGGACCAGCTGATCATGGACTAAACCTATGAGACTATAAACCACAAAAAAACCTCTCCTGCTTTAAGTTGTGGTGATCAGGTGCTTTGTCCCAGTGATGAGAAAGCTGACCAATGAAAGTTAGATGCTGTGACTTTAGAAGATTTATGTTGCATCTCAAGAACAATGAGTTTGGGGGATCCACTACTCTTGTAGCAAGCAGTAAACAAGCCTGATCTTTGTCTGGTTAGGGATTTTCCTTCAACTCTCAAGGTACCAACCACAAGAGGAACAAGGAAAAATGGCCTGGCTGAAAGAGCAGTCAAATGCTCTGTAGTTTTGGCATACTCAGTGATATGTGAGGGAGTGAAAGACTGTCTCTCCTAAAACTGCCCTGGGCAATAAGACAAGAAAAAAATTGAAAAAAAAGCATCCAGCTTGGAGAGGAAGACAGAAATTTTTCTTTAACCACAGATGTCGTAATTGTCTTTGTAGAAATCTCATGGAGTCCACAAACAAACCAAGAGCTATTAGAACTAATAAATGAGTTTATTAAGGTTGTAGGATGCTACATCACTATATAAAAATCAATTGCATTTCTGTATACTAACAACAAAAGATTGAAAATTGAAAGAGTACCATTTATATAGTATCCAAAAAGATATGCTTACAGATAGATCCGAGTCAAGATGTATGAGATCTGTATACTGAAAACTACAAAATGCTGCTAGGATAAATTAAGAAAGCCTAAGTAAATGGAGAGGTATACTATATTCATGGGTCATAAACCTTAATATTAAAATACCAATTCTCTTCACATTGATATATAGACTATGATATCCATCAAAATTCTAGAAGCCTTCTTTGTAGAAATTGTCAAACTCATTTTAAAATTCATATGGACACAAGAAAGACCTGAATAATCAAAACAACCTTACAAATAAAGAACAAAATTTGAATATTTATACTACATAAATTTGAGACTGATTATAAAACTATAAAAATCACGACAGTGTATTGGTATTGATCTAAGGATGGGCAAGCAGATCAATAAAACAGAATAGATAATCCAGAAACAGACCTCACATATGTATCCAACTGAGTCTTGACAAATCAGTGGAGATAGGACAGTTTTGGACAAAGGTGTAAATGTAAATCTTACACTTTGAAGATCCTAAAACAAGATGAAGGAAAATCTTTGTGATTTTGTGAGGAGGGGTCCTGGGGATCAAACTCGGGGCATTGTGCTTGCTAGGCAAGTGCTCTACCAATGAGCTAAATTCCTACCCTCATGTGATTTTAAGATTAGGCAACAATTTCTTAGGTATGATACCAAAAGCATAATATATAAAAGATCAAATTAGTAAAATTGGCTTCATCAAATTTAAGAAATTCTCATAGAAAAACACTGTTTAGAGTAAGAAAAGACAAGTCCAGACTGGGAGAATATACTGTGAAACACATATCCGATAAAGAACTTTATCTAGAATTTAAAAGAACTTTCAAACTCAGTAATATGATAGCAAATAACCCAACTAAAATGGGCACAGATGTTTGAACAGATATCTACCAAAGAAGATATATCAGTGGCAAATAAGATATGAAAAAATAGGTATATATACTAGGTATATATACTAGGAAAGTACAAACTAAAACCATGAGATGAAACAATACACATATTAGAGTAGCTTAACCATAAAAAACTGATCATATTAAGTTTTAGCAAGAATGCGGAACAACCAGAACTCTCATATGCTGTTGATAGAAATGTAAAATGCTACAGCCCTTTGGAAAGTGGTTTGGCAGTTTCTTAAAATGGTAAATATATACCTATCATATGACACAGAAACTCTACTGCTAGGTATGTAATCAAAAGAAACAAAAGCATGCGATTCTTCCTAGGCATTTATCCAAGAGAAGTGAAAGTATATATTCAGACAGACTATTCCTATATGAATGTTCATAGTAGATTTTTTGTAATACCTTCAAATTGAAAACATCCCAAATGTCCATCAATAAGCGAACAGATTATGATATATCCTTACAATGGAATATCATTTAGCAGGAAATGAGATAAATTGTGCATACATGCAATATGTATGCATATCAAGATAATGAGGGAAGTTGAGCTAGTCCAAAAGACTACATATTATATGCATGTGGTTCCATTTATATAAAATTCTACAAAATGTAAATTAAGTGACCAAAGATCACAGTAGGCTAGTGTGAGAGGAAGGATTACAAAGAATGATAAAGGGTATAATAAAACTAGGGGAATGAGGGATATTTTTATTATCACCACTGTGATGAGAGTTCTACTGGTCTACAATACATTGAAACATATCAGGTAGTACCAAACATTCAGTTTATTGTACATTAATAGAGCTATTGAAGAAGATGAGGAAAAATCTTTCATTCTACTCATTCTAGGCCTTTTTAGATCATTAATTTAATATGTATTTCTGGGCTACTGTTAATTTGTGAGGCATTGTTCTGGCAATGGATATACAATGGAGCTTATGTTCTTGCAGAAGACTGAAAATAAATAAAAGCCATAATGCCAGATGCTGACGATCGTGATTAAGACAAAAATACTTAAGTAGGGCAGTCACTTCCCAGTGGGTGTGGGGCAGTGGTCTCTCTGAGCAGCTGAGCCTGCTGCAGAGATGTGAATACCAGAAAGCAGCCAGTGGTGCCAAAGCAGAGGAATACACGCAGTCTCCTGTGCAGAGCAGCCAAGACACTGCCGAATTAGCCGTCCTGGAGACGCTAGTCACTAATCTCCTTTGTTTAAACACCTCTCAGTCCTTTCTATTCAGTTACTAATTATGGTATTAGCTCTACATTCTGGCCTTACAGATCTCCCACCATGTGCCATAAATCTACCTCCACAGCATTATTTTTCACTACACCTTTATTCTTTCATGTAAGAACCTCTGATCTCAGATATGCTTCCTTTTTGTTCATCATGCTGTTTCTTCTGTCTGGAATGCTACTGTTTTCCATCTTTGGACATCTTCCATCTTTTTTTTTTTTTTTTTTGAGACAGGGTTTCGCTATTCCAGGCTGGCCTTGAACTCATGTAGTTGAGGCTGGCCTCAAACTCAGTGATCTTCCTGCCTCAGCCGCTCAAGTACTGAGATTACAGGTGTAATTACCATGCCCAGTCATCCTTCCATTTCTAATGTTTGTCTCAGATACTACAGCCTCACTGGTGCCTTTTCTTTTTCTTTTGAGACAGGGTCTTGCCATGTAGCCCAGACTGGCCTTGAACTCGCGGTGATCCTCCTGCTTCTTTTTTTTTTTTTTTTTTAAAACAGGGTCTTACTGTATAGTTCAGATTGGCCTTAACTTACTATGTAGTGTGGCTGGCCTTGAATTTGCTGTGATCTTCCTGCCTCAGCCTCCCAAGTGCTGGGATTACAGTTGTGGGTCACCATGCCCTGCTCCTTGGTGCCTTTTCTGATCCTTAACCGGATGTGATTTATTCACATTTTCCTTGTCTCATTTTTCTCAATGTGCAAAAGTCATCTTGCTCATGTTTTTATTATATTTTAGATGGTGGTATAGGGCTTTGCAGGTAGGAGACAATCCAAAACTGTCTAGAAGGCTGATTTTTTTTTTTTTTTTGTGCTGGGGATTGAACTCGGGGCCTTACGCTTGCTAGGCAAGGGTTCTACCACTTGAGCTACATCCCCAACCCCAGTGGACTGAATTTTTAAATTTGTATATTTTATTTGAAAGCTTTCTGACATCCAAGGAAGATACACACAAAAAATAAGACAAATAAATTGACAGAAGTTATCTTGCCCAAGAAAACTAATGACATTCCTCATAATCTATGGAATAATATACTGACTAACACTCAAAGAATAATCTGTGCTTGGTAATTTCAAGGACTGCTAAAACGGATTCTTTCCAAAGAGAATTGACTGTTTTTCTCTGTAAAACTTTCCCACTTTCCTGGGCCTGGGCTAAGCCCATGCTAGCAGAGCCCAGGAAGACAGGTAAGAGGCATGGTCTGCCTTTTCTTGACACCCACGTGAGCTGGAGACACTGTTTTTGCTGAGGACCTTGGGTGGATCCTTAAGGAGAGACCAGGAGTGGGTGGGAAACAAAAAATAAACAGGTGTGCGGGGGTCCCCATGGTCGACCTCATGCCTGACAGTTAGGATGACGTATGGTACCTGGCACACAAGTCAACATCACAAATTAAAATTTACAAAATTACAGAGAAAGAATACAAACCGCAACAACCAAACAGCAAGGGGAAAAGTCACATTACAGGAAGCCTGAAGGAACCTAGGAACAAGTTTCCAAGAGTCTGCTACCAGAGGACTCCTGCGGCATGTGCCCAATCCCTTCAACAACACATCTGAGATGCCATCTGTGGGAGGGTCAGTGGCTCAGGGTCACGTAGGCCTCTTTGCCTACCACGTACCAACATTTCAGACTTCTAGAGGCAAAGATGGTGTTTAGCATAAACCTCCTTATGAACTGTACTATGCTAGCTTCCTGTTCCTGTAGCAAAGTAGCTGAGAACAACAATTTAAAGGAGGAAGAGTTTATTTTGGCTCACCGTTTCTCAGGTTTTAGTCCACGGTTGACTGGTTCCACGCGGTGGGCCCAAGGAGAGGGTTACTGTGGTGGCAGTTGGGAAGCAGAGACAGTGAGACAGCCAGAGAGGAAGGGGCAGAGTCGAGGCACACTCTTCAAAGGCAGGTCCTGGGGATGCACTTGCTCCAACGAAGTGCAACCTCCTAAGAGCTCACTCAGCTGTGAACTACTCATCGGTGAATGAATCCACAGATGGAAACAGCACCGTCACGCTCTGGTCACCTTGGAACACTGTTATACTGGAGATCAAGCCTTTGACCCACGAGCCTTTGGGGGAACATTTTAGATCCAAACTGTAATAGGCACTGCAAACCATTCTTACCAGTTGGGAATGGTGGGAACACTCCTAAAATTTAAGTCTCCAGACGCTAGCCAAGGGCCAACTTTATAAGCAGGTTTTTTAAGGATAATCTCTGCACAGGAATATATTGAAAATAGTCATATTTTTTGATTCGTGAATCTCATTTTCAGGAATTTTTAAGGTAAACAGTATGAAACAGCAATATTATATATACTAAGATGTAACAGCAGTATTATTTAAGTTAGTTAAAAAATGTCAACAGCCATCTAAGAATTGAGGAATGGTTCAGTAAATTACAGAATAGTAGTATAAGTAAATACTAAATAGTCACTAAAATTATACCTTTGAAAACTTGATGAAAAGGGAAATCAGGATATTAAGTTATATATCTCAACTCAACTCGACCAAAAAAAGAGAAATACAGAATGAATCTAGAAAGACGTATACTAGGGGCTGGGGACTTAGCTCAGGGGTTAGAGCACTTGCCTAGCAAGCACAAGGCCCTGAATTTGATCTCCAGCACGAAAAAAAAAAAAATACTAAAATATCATCATGCTGACCTTTTTCTGTGTTTTTACTTTTTATTTCATGAACATACATTTGCTTTTTCAATCAGAAAGTAAGTTATAATAATAACATAATTGTGCTAAAATAGTTTAGCTATTTAGGTCTGTGGATCCCAAGTGTATTTTATATATAAGGCAGGGCTCAGCTGAGGAACTTTTAGAATGGCAAATAACTGTTTAAAATGTCATTTTCTATTTAACATGCTTCTTCAATTAGCACAGAAAAAAAGATACAGGGAGGGAAGATTTAAGCACATGACTAATTTTTATTGTAAGGAAGAGATGGAACACAAATTAGCAAAAGCAAAAATAAAAATATTTTTGATGGGGCTGGGGATTTAGCTCAGTGGTTAGAGTGCTTGACTAGCAAGCACAAAGCTCTGACTTCGATCCCCAGCACCCAAAAAAAAAAAAAAAAAAAAATTAATGGACAGAACAAAGAATGGATTTCCTAAATTGCTTTATGTGTCTCCATGATCACAATTTACCTATTCTGTGCAGTATTAGTAATTTAAGCCACATATATCTGCATGGCTTTAAGGAGAATTAGGTAATTACAACTTCTCTTGGAAAAGGCAATTTCTAATGTCCCTAGCTGCAATTTCTCTAGCTTTGCTTTAATGCATCCACCCTTGTTACACAGATACCACTTCACAGAAAGCTAGTTTCTTGTTACCTGTTCTCTACCACTGCGTTACCTTGCCATGTAGAAAACAGACCTCGATTGTATTCGCTTATGCTTAGACAGATGAAATGGTTTGTAGCTTCTTTTAAAGCACAAAGCAACTCCTTTGCATACTGAATTGGGCCAGGGCTATGCATGTTTGCAACAGAGACCCAGAGAGTCCCTCTCACTTCCCATATGACCACTTGTGGCTGCTTCCCAGTCCTGCCAGAACAAGCAAACCTTGCAGCCCCCTATGTTGGAGCAGCACTCTCACTCCCTGCCTCTCAAGGGACTCCTGCGCCAAGTTAGACAGAGCAAACTGAAAAGCCACGGCAATGGCGAGCACACTGCAGGGTGGTGCACATTTTTCTGGTTAGGAAGGGAAAAGTGGTTAACCTAAATTGGACCTGGGGTACAAACAGAGGCAGCAGGAAGCACTCTCACTACTGCAGTTCCACTATGCATTTCTATTTCCAGTATTGAAAAAGAATGACTCTTTAAATGGTTTAGCTATATTCTGAAACTTAACTGCCTAAAAAAAAGAGTCAAGTGCTTTAAAGGGCCATGTTCAGAGGAGGAGGCAGGAAGAGGCCAGGTGAACAAAGCATCGCTACAGATTGTTTTGAGTAAAATTTTATTAGCTAGTGAGAAGGTTGGCAAACGGCACCTACTCAGTGGCTGTTCCAGTAGGATGAACAGTTTTTCAAAGTCTTTGCTGCCTCCTCTTTTCTCTTTCCCAGGAAGCAGCAGCACATTATGTTAGAAAAAGCATGGAACGTGGAGTCAGAAAACTTGGGTTTAGACTTACCACTGAGATATGCATTAACAAATTTCAGATACTAGCTTTCCTGCCATTTATCATCTCCGAACTTTAGGGTTCTCCCCTATAAAATGGGAATACCAAAAAATGTTACCCTTCTGCTGCCCAGATGACTGTGAATAAAAGAAGTTTTGGTACACTGTAAAGTGCTACCTAAGCATTTATTTTTGCTGCTATTAGGTCTGCCTGCTATGTAGAACGTACTTAACATATGTTCACAAAGTTATCAGTGAACTAAGCTAGTTATAGTAGACAAATGGTAAGACTGGATAAATTAAGAATCTAAAACAACAATAACACTTTCACTTAAAAATTTAACAATATTTAACTATAAAATACTAATCTCTTATGTGAAATTCAGTTGAACAACTTGAAAACAGTCCAGGGGGAAACAATGGCTCAAGTGCACAAATAGGTCAATGTAACCACCGTATGGTAAGACCTCAGGGAGGGCAGATGGATGCTACTGAACCAGATTTTGTTAAGGCAAAGAAGCAGCAGAATAAGAAGTTAAGAGTTGAAGTCACCTAACAAACTGTATGATCTTGGGAAAACTATTTAATTTCTTCTTTCATATTTGTAAACAGGAATAGCAATAGTACCTGCCTCTTAGGATTTCTACAAATATCGAATAAAGAAACAAATCATTCACCATAGTTAGGTACTTAGCTATCATCATTTTCATCATACTATATACAAGAGGACTTTCTATGAGCAGAGCTAGACCAGAAATGACCTGTTTTGCAACTTGATCTCAACTCTTAAGTCCTGGTAGAGAAACATGCTTGATTCTGAAAAACTACAAAGCAGGTGTTCTGTGGTCCCCCATCTTGTGAGGTCCCCACATACCAACATGCTACCTGGGTGAGGTCAGCTGTGCCTACTGGGGACTGTGGTTCCCTGAACCAAATGTTAGCAGATATCCAAGGTGCAATTCTTTACATTTCACTAACTATTCTCTGAACATCCGCATTCCCTGGGTTATATTTTTAAGTTTTGTATCCAAATTGCTCATGTTCTATATTCGCTTCTGGTAAAATTTGTCTTTCTTTTTTCAAATGGAAATGTTAATGCCTAGGCTGTGCACACATGCGTATTTTTTCCAATTTGCACTGAGTGAAATCTCGCTAATACAGAAGTTGGAATAATGAAGCCCTGGGAGAAGAATCTCTTATAATAGTATATACCATGGCAAATGATGGTGGTGGTCAATGAAGCAATTACTTCATATTTAATCTCCTACAGAAATGAAATAACTGCATTTAAAAGAAATAAAACTTAACCTTTCTTGAGATGTCCTGCTAAATGAGTCAAAAACCTTAATTCTAGACCTATAAAATTAATCAAAACAATCCAACTGTGCAACTGTACTAGTTCTTGTCACAGAGATTCTAAGGAGCAGTAAATTCTGGATTGCAGCCGGCCTGGCAGCAGCATTCTTGAGTTCACGGTCCACCCCTCAGGGACATGGGAGGGCCCCGCCCCAGGGAACGCCGGTCTAGTGGCCACAGCAGAGCTGGTCCTCCAGCCTGCCTGCCTGCCTGTGACCCTGATAACTGCCAGCCAGCAGCAGCCCACTATCTATTGAGCTGCTGCAGTCTGAACAGACTGTGAATCCAGCCAGAGGAGAAGAGGTTATTTTAATTGGCTAAATCTGCTGTGTACTAAGCGTATGGCCATGAATTTGTAGCCAAAACACTAACCTAAAAAAAAAAAAAAAAGTCATGTACAGTTGAAACACAAAACAAGAATGACATTTCTGCTCATCAATTCTGGTTTTGCCATGAGCCATTCTCACTGAACAGTTTACAATGACTCCAAAATCTTTTACCTTGGCTGAAGCAGAATTTTCATGGTATACGCCTTGCACCAAGTCCATAAGAGCGCTTGCTATAAGTTCTACAACCTAAAAAACAAGAAAAAAAATTATCCCCACTTTTACCTCAGAATGCTTCAGAAGGCAGAATCTGTGCTTAACAACAACAAAAAGAGTTACGTGCAAAGATCCTGGCAAATGGAATTGCCCACCTGGATATTAAAGCTGTGATCCAATTTTCTCAGTCATAATTCAAGCCAAAATATCTTATAAACATAGCATTTAACTAATATACATGAAAATCCAGTAAAACCCATTTTGAATGTAAGCTTAAATTTCAGATAACGAATGAAATCTTAATTCAATTTATTTTCTGCATGTTTATTTCTGTCAGGTGGATACTTTTTCAGTATTCTCATTCTGGGAGCCATTACAAGGCTAATCTACATACTTAATACAGAAAGAAAAGCAACAGCAAGAGAACGGTTAATCTTCCAAACGTGTTCATTCTGTTGTACTTAAAATGCACTGTGGATATATTTGATGTAGGACCCTTGGGTCAAATGTACCATAAACACTAAAAATTTTACAGAACTGCAATACTGAGATCATATTCATCAAACCTGTATTATTTTCAAGGCTCAGACTATTTAAAAAAGAAAATCAAGCAAAATCAAAAGCTTTGAACTTGTTCCAGAATGTAAAACAAGCAGAAAACAGTAAATGGTCTCTTTGGAACTACTGCACAATTTACAGTTGTTAGCATAAAGCATCTTAATTCAAGAAGGTAAAATAGTGCTATTAATGATAATGTTTGAGGCAGCATTTCAAACAAGAATTCCTCAAGGCAACCCCATCCGCTTCTTACCAAGTCTTAATATCTGGTATATTTAACTTCCTACATTATGCAGTCTTGTATCTGATTTCTACTCTTTGCTTCCTAAAATTTAGCTCAGTTCTGATTGAATTAAAGGATTTTGTTTCAGCTTTTATCATTCTTGTAATTGAAGACATTATTAAACCAAAGGATACAGACCCAAACAACAAGATACTTTAATCTCAGGTACTCATTATTTAATAAACATTTTCTTAGAGGCAAATCACATTAATTTGCACAAAGACTTGCTTGAAAATTTAACACATGAGCATTTATCTCCAATTTTCTATTTACATTCATTCTGTGTAACATACACAGGGTTGCTGGTATGGAAATTTTTGCTGATTAAAGGCACAGTTTTTTTCTACCTTTGTAGATGGGTTAATTTGTAAGACCTACACCAAGTTTTTTTTTTTTTAATCACATTGTCCTTTAGGTAACTGAATACTTAGGAAATATTGTAGCAATATGAGCTGCAGAGGAACTAGAAGGACAATGATCCTACAGTGTTACCAGATGTGTTGAGTTATTTAAGTGGGGAAGAGAGAAAAATGAATGGATTTTTTTTTTCCCTGAAGGTATCAGATAAGCCCTATTCCCAAATCCAGGAGGATTGAGTATCACCAATAGGTCTATGAAAGACTGTAACTAAATGCACGGCATTGGATTGGATTACAGTTTATACAAGCAACATCCCAAGATCCCCCTGATGGCTGGACACATAATACAGATCAATCACTCACTAAGAAATTTTATGGTTTTGAAACAGTTTGAGCTCTGAGACCAGCATCAGTAAAGTGAAGAGGGATTTACAAAGAGAAAGTCCAACATGAAATGTCAAAATGATGGCATGAACTTTTAACAGTAGATCTGGCTCTGGATAACCAGAGTGTTCCTTTCTCCTCTGAAATTCCAGACCAGGTGGAAGCAACAAAACCATTTTGTTCTCTCTTTTTCTCCTAATGTCATAAGTAAGTATTGGCAGATCTGACTTAGAAGTTCATAATTTATAAATGATCTATACTTACAAGTGGCCATGTTTTAGAATACATCGCCACAGCCAACACAACTATTAAGGACAAAGCTTTGGACTTCTTTGCAGTAACAAACTGAAAAAGGGAAGAGATTAGGAAAAAGAGGAATAGCCTAGGAGAGGTGAATGTGTCCTAAGCCAGGATGACTTGCCTAGTACACAAATTCCTTCCCAATACCAGAAATATTTATTAATTTAAAAAATTATACCAAAGAAAGACGTGTTTAAGTATCTTCTTTTTTTTTTTTTTTTTTTTTTTTTTGGTGCCAGGTGTCGAACTCTGGGCCTTGCGCTTGAAAGGCAAGCACTTTAACCACTGAGCTAAATCCCCAGCCCCTTCTTTTAAAGTTGAAAGTACTTCTAGAAAGAACACAGGGCTACCAGCCACTCACCATTCATAATTTAGTAAGACTGTTTAATGAGCTGATCATTTTTCATTACTGGGTTTATTAACCCAGACGGTCACCTGTTTAGTTATCTGTCGTATTTAAAAATAAGAAAGCATTTGCTTAATAACATTTCTCTCACTTTGATTCTTGAGGAATGATTTGTTCAAGCTACCAAAAGTGCTAGGACGGATAACAGCAGCCGAGGGAGAATCAGAGGTGTGAAGTCTCAGATCTCCAGAGACTTCTTCACCAGACCCTTGGAGCTCTAGACAAGAGTAACCTTGGGAAGGATTGAAGGACTTTCCTTCCATAGGTGCAGGGGAAGCAAATGTTTTCCACCAGAAATAGAAAATAGGCTGTTTCTCAGTGTTAGTCACCCTGGGAGCCAATAGATGGGAAAACTGTAAGGAAACAGGGAAGAATTCCAGGAGCCAGAGGATCCACGTTCCATTCAGGGCCTACTACTCATTTTTGTTGAGAGACTTACGGAAAATCAACTCTGAGCTATGGTTTTTCCTCAACTATAAAATGAGGGAAGCTGCAAAGGATGATTCCTTATGGTCTCTTCTACTTCTAAGATTTTGACCTATTACAAACACAAATAATTAGGCATGTAAACTTGAAAACACTTTTTTGTAAACTTCGATGAAAAATCTGTGCTCATGCTCTTTTTATCTGTCATCTTCACATGGCCACTTCCCTCTATCTGAAATGTACTAATTAGTTTGTGAAATTTTCTGTACTCTCCCTTCTTCATTCTAATACTTAAAATGATAATAAAACATTTTCCATGTTTTAAACCACTATGCGATGACAGGTAGCCTGCCTTAACATCAGTAAAGACGTTCACACGAGTCTGTTAAGGGCGACATTACTGAGTTCTGATCCTTGAAGGGCTCTGATGCTTGGGAATAATACATACCTGTTGACTTCAGAATGACATTAGGCTTAACTGACAAGTGGTATCAAACGAATAATGGCACCAGTTGGCCATCTCACTTACATCTCTAATGAGCAAACATGTAGAGCATTTAAAATGTTTAAGTTTCTATTAGTACATGTTTACAGTATATAATGATTACATTCATCACAGGGAATTGGTCTATGTACATAATATATCTCATTTCTTTTTCCTTCTTCCCCTTTATCCTCTTTAAAAACAATTTATTTTTTGTGAGCATGAGATTCATTTGTTCATTTTAGAAGTCCTTACCAAGTTAATTATCATAAACATAGATTAACAGCCAGACTAACAGGCAAAAAATCATATAAAATGCATAGGATAATTATACTAAATCAAGGTACACTTTTAGATACATAGGCTGTGCTGGATTACAATAACTTTTCCTTCTATTTTTCCTATTGTCTGTCTTTTATTTTGCACTTTATTTAGTAAATATATAGAACATTTAGAAGAGAATCTGAAACATAAGTCTCAGTTGGTATTATTCTTCTCTACATCTATAATATTACTCTAGATGCAGTAAGTCTTGGGTGGACAAAGGACATACCATGGAAACCAAGATTACAGTGTTTTTAAAATTGTGTGCCTAAACATTTTGGAAGAAAGCAAGCTTTAGTTTATTTTAGTTTATTGTATCCTGAAACATAATTTCAGATTATATGACTGTCAACATTGATGTTATAAAGTTTGCTTCAGTCATCCTTGCGAGGCAGGCACTCTAGTTCTTTTTTTTTTTTTTTTTTTGTGGTGCTGGGGATCGAACTCAGGGCTTAGTTTTGTTTTTGTTTTTTGGGTGCTGGGGATCAAACACAGGGCTTTGCGCTAGCTAGGCAGGTGCTCTACCCCTTGAACTAAATCTCCAGCCCATGACGCTTAGTTTTGAAGAGGACCACAGCTAAATCCTTTTTTTTTTTTTTTTTTTTTTTTTTTTTTTTTTTTTTTTGTGGTGCCGGGGATCGAACTCAGGCCCTTGTGCTTACAAGGCAAGCACTCTAATCACTGAGCTAAATCCCCAGCCCCCCTGCTTCAGTCATCCTTAAGCACAGTTAAATAGGAGCACAATTTCTGCATTTCTGGCAACTGCAATAATAGCAGCACTGCTTACTTATGTACGCAAATGCAAAAATACTTTCTTCAATTTGTGTCATGTTTAAAGTGCACTCTACAGCAGTGTCATGTACTATCTCTCAAGCTTTTGAGTAACATCTTAAGAGCCCAGTGATCTAGAGATGGTAATCCTGCAATCCTTCCCAATGTTAGATGAGCTGGTTTTTCCTGCCACCTTCCCTTTTTTGGGGGGGTGGGGTGGGGAGAAGGCTGCAACATAGGTTTTTTTTTTTTGTTTTGTTTTGTTTTTTTTGGTACTGGGGATCGAACTCAGGGCCTTGTGCTTGCGAGGCGAGCACTCTAACTGCTGAGCTAAATCCCCAGCCCTGCAACATAGGGAAGTACACAGACAGTGCACATCCGCTACCCTCAAGCAAACTGTGGATGTCTCCCACTAAATTCATTAGCCTCTCACTGAAGGTAAGGAATAGGTAGGATCCAAGTGCCCCTGAACATTAGCAGAATTACAATTCTGATATAACTGACCTTTGCAATGAGTTTCGCAAATGGTTAAAGGACAAACTTCAGCAATATCAAAGGAATACATAATTGCTTCTTTGTTTATCTTTTGGCAAGAGTATACTTTGATGATTTCCTTTTTTAAAAAAACTACCATGACTACCCTCACAAAAGGTATTGTGATGACTAATCCCTGAGCTATACTAAGTTGTAGTCATTAAAACACAGATATTAAAGGCTAGGGCTGTAGCTCACTGGGTAGAGTGCTTGGCTAGTAGGCAAGAGATCTGGGTTTGATCCCCAGCACCACAAAAAAAACAAAGCAGAAACTGAGAGTGGCAAGGGGTAGTAAGAGAAGAACAATGACTAAAATAACCTCATGTCCCTTTGTAAAGATATTTGTAACACATTCCTAAGGAAAAAAAGCTGGTTACAAAACACAATAGTATGATAGGTTTTTTTTTTTTTTAAGAAGTGAGGTAAGTATGTGCTTATATATACTGAGAAAAAAGACTGGAAGAAAACAAAATGACAACAGTGATAATACACAAGTGATAGATTATGGATTATTTTTAATTAAAAATTTTTTCTTCAACCTTTCTGTATTAGCCAGCTTTCCTGTCACTGGGACAAAATACATAAGAGCTGCAATTTAAAGGAGGTGAGACTTAACTTGGCTCATGCTCTTAGCCCATGACTAGCTGGTTGGATACATCACGGCAGAAGAACACAGTGGAGCAAAGTTGCTCATTTCATGGTAGCTGGGAAGCAGAGCCGGGACAGTGCCACAGCAGAAGGGCCAGGGCTGGCTGTCACCCTATAGTCATACCTCCATGGCCCTCCCAGCTACATCTAGAAGAGTGCATTAGTAATACCCTAGCCAGCTTCCCAGGCACTCAGGTTGCCAATTCACCTTCAACACCCCACCTTCTGAATTGCTTAAATTTACAGCAGCTAAATTTATAATTTCTTAAATATACTGTCTCATGTATTACATTTTTTCCTTTTTATTACATTTATTCCTTATATTTTTATTACATTTATTCCTTATATTCTGCTTTTTACAATCAGATAAAACAATAAACTTGTTTCCTTGGAGGATGGGGAGGAACATTTACTGGTTTTAGTCTCCAAGAGCCTTTAAGTTATGTCCACAACTGATTTATGAAATATGTCAGTCAATAGTCTCTGGACTAGCAAAAGTAAGATCAGTAAGTGGTGGTGAGCACTCTGTGTAGACAAGTTGTGCCTTCTCAATAAATGGGATTCAGAAGTACTGTCAGCATTTGACGGATGGACTAGATGCGACAGTGCTGTAGATGTTTAATATCCTAGGCCTTTCTGGTTTGAACAGAAGAGTGCCTCTCTTAAATTAAAAGTAAAATACAACTGGATCTTCAGAAAAAATCATAACTGTAAACAAAAGTGGCTCAATTAAAGCTCAATTCAGTAAAAGATGAGTTGATTTAATGAGGCAATATAGTCAAATTTTAATTCACTTTAAAAAGGTTGCTGAGTAACAATTTGTTTGGTATATAAAATTTTGAACACTATTACAGATTGATAATTTTCTCTTGAAAATTTGCCCTCAAAGGTTATTTTAATGACAGTTTTTACTACAATATCAAAGAGCAAAACAACATGTGATCTGTCACTCTTTTTAGGAGGCAATGAATTTAGGACTGTCAGCCTTTCCTACTATGAACAGCTGCTAGCAAGGGAAACAGTCACGTGTTTGCAAGTGTGCAGCTGCAGTGCTAATGGCATTAATTACACACAAATTTATTGCCCTCTTTTCTCCACCCCCAGGAAGAGCTAGGGATGTATGCTAGCAAAGGTAAAAATACTCCTGGGAAAGAGTACATTTTCATATACATCTTGAGAGGGACAAGAGATTAATTTAGTATAAAAATGTCCTCTTCAGAGACTTGTGGCATTTGAAGGAATTCTGTCAAGATTTCTTTTTAAGACATAAAAACCATATTATTGGGAAAATATTTATCAAAAAATTCTTTTACAGATAGAGGATTCACAGGTAGTGAAGGGTAATCACAGCAGTTAGTGTCACACTTTAGTTAGCCCCTCTCCACACAAATGAAGGACAGGATATCTGAGAGATTTGCGTTACCAGGGTAAGGTGGAGAGGGACTGGGTAAGGAGTGCGCTCCTACAGACAATGAATAACGCCTGACATTTGTAAGGCACTTCATCATTTTCAAACTGGGTTTCAGCAAACCAACCCAATGCAGGTAGATCAGTCCCCAGGACTCAGCCAAAGAGTCAGGCTGGCAGCCTCAGTGGCGATGCAACCTCTGAAGAACACGGGGAGCAACAGCAGTGGCCAAAAAAGGGGGACATCTACTCAGCCACCACCTGGGCACACACTGCCCAGATGAGCCCGGCTCTGCATGCTGATCAATACAAATGAGGGCTTTGATAAAGCCTGGGCTGAAGTGAAAGAATGGCTCTCCACTCCTTCCTATCAGAGAGGAACCAGCTTTAATGAAGACAGTGATGAAAGGTCTGTAGCAATAAACATACCACTAACTCACAGCAGTTCTGGAGGAATGTTCGAAGGGAGCCTTTTCAATACTGCCAAATGAGTGAGGCCTCATGGATTTGTGGGAGGGAGCGACAATCTGTTCTACTGAGCTGGAAGTTCTTTCTGGCTAAGGGCGGACAGCAGAGACAGAAATGGCACTACCACTAGGACAGGTGCGGCAAAAACTAAGCAAATCGATAACCTTAATTTTTAATTTAGAACAGCTGATACATGGGCGTAGAAAGTAACTGCTGGTAACATTTATCAAAAGGGTTTCAGGAAAATTCAGTGAATTAAACAAAAGTATTAAATTGCAGCTGATATAACTGGAAAGAAATAGGCCCATAAGTTCAGGAAAATGGCTTGAATATAAAGCATTGAGACTTAATTTTATATTGGTTAGTGCATTCATTCCCCAAACACTTGCTGATAGGCTTCTTCGTGCCTGGCACTGTACTGATGAAACTAGTCACATTGGGCCAGAGTTACACCTTAAGGCATTACCAATCAAGAGCTCTAAATTATAATTTCTTTATATATGTAAAGATGTATGTGGTTATAATGCTACTCTTTACTATGGGACTGGCTACAGTGGTGCATGCCCGTAATCTCAGCTATTTAGGAGGGTGAGGATTGCAAATCTAAGGGCAACCTGGGCAATTTAATGACGCTCTATCAAAATGAAAAATTTTTACAAGGACTGGGGTTATAGCTCAGTGGCTGAGCACCCCTAGGTTCCAATACCACAAAAGCAAACAAACAACAACGAAACAAAAAACCAAACCATTATGGGACCATGCCTAAATAAATACCAATAAACAAGTTTATCACATTTTACATTTATACAGTTTATTTTATTATACTAGCTGTTCTTTTTAAAGGACACATTCATTGTTTGGATAAAGGACCTTGTAAAGATAAAAGGACATTAACGTGTCTTTTCTCACTTAGAAGGTAAATAGATGAGTTGTAAGACCTCATGCCAGCCACATCACCTCTTTGGGCCTTGGTCTGCTTATCTAGGTAAGAAGTATCTGGGTTTTATCAATAATAAGCTCTATGATCAGAAATAGCTAAATGTTCAGCTATACACATTTTTTATTGATAACAATTTCGAGATACAGTTGACTAGCCAAAAATATGGATTTCTTTTAATAACAATTAAAAAGTAACCCCAAAATTTGTATTATTCTTTGAAGGAAGATGCATGGCTTTTGGCCTACCATTTGCCATTTACCAGTGCCAAATAATTATTTATTAATTTAAAAAAATGACTAGGTTCCTGAAAAAGGGGCAGTTTTTCAATTTAAAATGCTTAAGAGGAAAAAGATATGCTTTTTACTAGGTTTGACAAGACAATGAGTATGTCAAGTATTTTGTGTTACTATAGAAACTGTAAACAGACACTAAAAATCGAATGTTTAGTCATGAAACAAAGGCATTCTAATATTATTCTATAGCACTTAGTTGCTTTGTTTTCTGCATTCTCTAATATGAGAATTCCTGAACAGTATAAAGTTTGTTGTATTCAAGATATCACACTTTCAGTACATTGTAATTTAGCGGCACTGTTACAAGCTGTTCTATCTGAATTTTGAGAGAATTATCATTTTCCCCCTCCCCTCCCCACATCCCTCTCTTCTCAGTTCTGGGGATTGAATCGAAGGTCTCATGCATGCTAGGCAAGTTCTTTACCACTGAGTTACATCACCAGATTCCCATATTTTTTTTAAGTAAGAGTAGGAAAGATTTATTGAGAGAGGGACATAGCCCCTAGGAGATAGGAAGGGACCTCAAAGTGGGTTGCCCCCCATTTTCTGCATTTTTTTTTTAACGTGGTTGAGGGCCTCCATTTCACTTTCATTGCTTCTTTGCCTTGGGGGTCCTCTCAATGATGTCAAACGAAAGGCTGCTGCTGGCTAGAGTACTGCCTCTTATAAGGGTCCTTTAACAAGTTAAAGTTGCAACCCACATTAACATCTAACTATTTGGGTTGGGGATTTAGCTTGGTGGTTAGAGTACTTGCCTTGCAAGCACAGACCCTGAGTTCAAGCCCCAGCACCAAAAAAACAAAAACAAAAACAAAAAGAAACCCCCCCAAACCCAAAACTATCTAATTTAATTATATATATTTAAAACATTCATCAAACAAATGTTTAATTACACCTCTTATTTTCTATTGCATTCCATTTTTGGAAAGTGTTATAGTGATTTCATCCTCATCAATGAACAAGAAGGGATCTGTGATTTGAAACATTACCCTATATCATGCAAATATATGTCATAGATAGCTCAGATGTTGATTAGTCATATAAGACACATGTAAGGTCCTCTACATTTTGGATAAGCAGTGTAAACATTGTTATTCTGAAATAGTATTTTAAAAGGTATATGATGGTTAAACTTAATTGCAAACATAATTGGCTTGGAGCTGTCTAAGGGATTGGTAAAGCATGCTTCTGGGGAGGTCTGGGTGGGTCGTGGAGGCTTCACACTGGGGCCTCTGGTGCTCTCCTCTGTGCTTTGCTTTCTGGCTGCCACGAATGAAGCAGTTTGCTCTGCCAAGCCTTTCTGCCATAATGCTTCTGCTTTGGAGCCAGCTGACCATGGCCTAAACCCTCCAAAACTGTGAGCCAAATAAACCTGTCCTCCTTTAAGCTGTGCATGTTGAGTATTTGGTCCTACCAAGACAAAGCTGACTAATACAAGGTATTAATTTCTTTATCACTTTATCCTCAAAACATGTAAATTAACTGAAGGTAAACTGGTGGGATAAAACGGAATCATTCTTGGGTGCTTTGGGGTATATTCTATTACATGCATTTCAGTTTTGTAGTTTTAAATCACTAATGTTGACTCTTAGCTTTGATCCAGTAGATTTATGAAAACAAATTGGCTTCAATAACATTTGGTCAAAGGGCTAAAATTTTCAGTGATTTTCTAGGACTCATGAATACTTCTTGCAAGTTCCAGGTCTGCCATATCTTTTGGGTGACACAGTTCATTTACTTTTCAGGTCAATCATTTCCTCTTCAAGTTGGGCTATGCTAAAAGGCAGATGTGTGTCATTCAGAGACACCTTGAGATTTGTACTCTAAAGACAGGAACAGAAATGAAAGCATGACTCATGTGCACAAAAATCCACGCATCTTGACTAAAACTGTAATTGCATTTCTTCCAAATACCTTTGCAGCACTCTAATATCTATGATTCAACAGAATTCTAAAAATAACTGGCCTTCCTGGTACTGTGTTCTAAAAAATTAGGCAATCCTTTTTCCCACTTTCAAAAAAATGAAGGAGAAGAAACGTGGGATTGGCTGTATTAAAACTTTGGATCAAATAAGGGATGCCCCTGGGTCAGAAATTCTTCAAACTATGAAGAAATATAATTGGCTGATTCTGTATGTGTATGTGCTGGGGATTAAACCCAGAGTCCTGCCCTTGCTATGAAAGAGCAGCAGTTTAAGGATAGAGCAGCTCGACCTCAATTACTGGGTGGTCAGGACTGGGTGGTCAGTAAAGAATGTTCCATGTTATGTCTGTTCTGTCACAACCC
>PVJO010023280.1:0-26417 GCA_004026905.1 Hystrix cristata | reverse complement strand
TAGTACTCCATTGTGTAGAAAAACCACATCTTCTTTAGCCATTCATCAGTTGTTGGGCATTTAGGTTGTTTCTAAGACTTAGCTATTACAAATTGTGCTGCTATGAACATGGTTGTCTTGTTATTTTTAAAGTGTCACATTAATTGGTCACTTACAACTATTCTGTCTTCTGGTTCTGACACTCTTTCCTCACACTGGTCAGGTCTGCTGCCCATAGTTTTCATTGAATTGTTAATATCCTCAATTTTTATTTGGGGCATTTTTATGGGCTGTAATTCTTTTCTATGTTAGTCATTCATATTTTGTATCATTTTGTTTAGATCTGTTAGCTTTTTATTAGTGTCTTCTGTAGACTCACTGCTTATTTTATTTGGCCCAATAGCCTATTACTTATATCTTCTGTGGGTTTGCTAAATGCCGTATTGATGTTTTATTATCTCTCCTGATAGCATCTTTAATTATTTGGGCGTGTGGTCTTTTGGTTTCCTCCCCATTGATGCCATATGGCTCAGTTTGGGGGCAGTTTAGAGTTTGGGAAGGCATTTCTTTGGCTCACTTTCTCATTTTTCTATTTTTTGATTGCTTATTTGTTTTTGTGTTGAGGATTGTGCATTGATGGTAGGAGAAAGTTTTATTTCTAGTATGGAGGCCTTTTTAGTTAATGTCTACTTCTCAGTGCTGCACTGTGGTTGTAGCTAACTATTGGGCTCTGCCTCTGTCCCAGGATCCAAGCATGTCTGTTTCCTTGGGATAGGAGATTGCAGCGTATTTGGCCCAGTACCCAGTTCTCCAGGAAATGGCCACAGTATTGTTAATGGCCCGGAGGCAATCCAGATATTAGATATTTGCATCCTATGAAAACCAGTTAATGGCAACAGCTGTGTCACTTTGGCTATAGTGATAAAATCAATATCAGTTATAGCATCAAATACAAACTAAGCATTAACAAAGCCGGTAGATCTATAATATACCACCCTGAATCATAGAAAATAGATCTATAAGTATAGTATGAACCCGAAGACAAACCAACTATTGCTTTACAGTACATATCTACTAAATGGAGCAACTTTACCTCTAGTAATAATAGAAAAGTATTCAACAGCAATAGCATAAATTTAACCAACTGTCTAGAGATTCATAAAACTTAGTAGCTGTACTAGTAAAGGTGGGGGGGATTAATTAGAGAATGAAAAAAGTAAAATTTGAGAATTTAATTACTGGAATATGAAGAGGAGAGAAAAGTGAGCTAGGAGTGATAAGGAATAAAAGGACATTAATAGTGTTAGAGAGCAGTTGCAGAAAAGAATAAACACAAAAAAGAAGAAAAATGATAAAAAGAGAACAAAATACAGGAAATGAAGATAAAGAGCAAGAAAATAGTTGAAGGGGAAAACAGAAAAGGAGAGAAAAGAAACTAAAAGAGGGGAAAAAAGGGAGGAAAAACCTAACCTCCATTAAAAAAAAAAGTAAAGGAATGATTTTAAAAAAATAACAAAAAGTAGGAAAGTCAAAGAAAAATTTTCTGTGTTTTTGCATGAGTGATTTCTTTCCAAGCTCTTCAGTCTTCGGATCTATCCAGCCAGGATCTTCTTTGCCCAGCTTTAGGACTTGTGGTTATTTGAGACATCCTCTCTGGACCAGGGTCCCTCTCTCTGTCCACAGCAAACTGTGGTTATCGTCCAAGCCAAGGCATGTCCTTGCTTCCATTGGTAGTTGGGAAATACCATCAACCCTCCAATCTCTGATGGATGTAGGCTGTAGGGTGTGGGGTTCAAATAGACTGTTGGACTTAATGTCAACTATCACAGGGTTTGGTTGCTTACGTCTCTCCCCGGGCATTTTCCTCATCCAGGGTCAGGTCAGTTGGTTAGTCCTCCCCTCTGCTGCCCTGTGCCGAGGGAAGAAAAGTGTTGAGGCAGCTTGGATTTTATGGATGGTCATACCCTTGCTGCAAGGGGTAGGAAGCTGCACCACTTGTCTGGCGTGGGCCTGCTTACTTGAGTGGGGTCATGCCTTCAGTCGGCCATGGGCCTACCTGCTCACACCCAGGAATGCTCGCCACCCTTCTGGCACATACCTCCTTATCCACCTGTAGGGAGCATATATTTCATTTATGTGGAAAGACTGTCCCTTTCTCTCTGGGCCTCTGAGAGTGATGTATTCAATCAGATAGTGAAATTGGCCAGTTATTCCCTGTGTATTCAACTTGTGTTTGCAGAATTCTATAATATTCCAGAATTCCATATATCTCAGATTCCTCATAGCAGTCAAGGGTGGATTATGATGGCCCAGTGAGGAGAAACAACGTACAGTGAGGTCTGCTCAGAGCTGGGACAGAGCCAGGCATGAGGTGGGGCACCTGCCTAGCCAGAGGAGTAGGTGGCCATTCCTAGAACTAACAACAGCCAAGCAGGAGCCAGGGACGAGCAGGACTGAGCTTGACTGGGATCCAGGGCTGGCCCAGAAGGAGCTGAGTAGTCTCTGATGCTCTGCCAGTGAGGGGTCAGCAGGGCTCTCTGGATGGATGGCTGAGGAGCAGGCTGCACACACGAACTCAGGCAGAAATGGCTGCTTACAAAGCTGTAATACATAAATAAGGCAGCGAGGGACGCCCTTGTGAGTAGGGATGGCAAGAGATGAGACCAGGAAACTAGGCGGAGGGCTGGACAGGGCAATGTATTGGTAAAATTTTCTTCACTAGTACCAAATACCGACATACAAAACTTAAAGGGAGGAGGATTTGGTTTTTGTTCAGTTTTGGAGGTTTCAGTTCATTGTTGGTGGATTCCAAGCAAAAATATGGTGAAAGATTAGAAGAACAAAGCTGCTTAGTTCGTGGTGGCCCGGAAATGGGGAGGGGGAGCAACACTAGAGAGGAGAGGCCCGGACCAGATACAGTCCCACAGTCCTACTCCCATCACCCACCCGGACATCATCAGAAGCGCCCTTTGCTAATCTGCGGGGCACCTCTTGACTCAGTCAAGTTGACAATCATGGTTAATGGTCACACGCACCTTAGACTTCCGGCAAGCGACAGGACGAGACTCACGTTCTAACTGTCCTAGCTGCATGTTAACTTTGGGCACACAGGTGAGGCCTGGGGAGAGCAAGGGCCCGCCTGAGTGTGCATGTTTAAGGGTTTCTGAGCAGGCGTGTGAGCCTGGCTCACCTGTGGTTTAAGCACGCAGATGAAGGTCTGCTCCGAAGCCTGCTGAGGACGTGTCTGGAAACCACTGTTGGATTCCCCAGGATGAGCTTTCACATTGATAGCCATGCTTACGTGTCCATTTAGCCTCCAAGTTCCCTCTGCCATTTGCAGGGACCACGGGGAGGAACTGGTGGGAGGAGGGCTCTGCAAAGTGGCGTCTCTGTAGCAGAAGGTGGAAAAGTCAGCTCCCAGAAGCTCCATTTTTGCCCTACATCTTGTCCATGGAATTTCTTGAACTGGGTAGGAATAAGGATTAGTGTTTCTCTGAAGCTGTTCTGAGGCTTAGCATATATAAACCTGCCAGCAGGAGGGTCCAAGGCAAAGGGACCTGTTTTCTCGTAAACCTCCTTCTGGGTTTAGTAACAGATGTGCCCTTTACTTCCTGCATGTGCCTCAGGAAGGTGCTAGCACCAGCTCTGAGGATGGAGTGGCCTGCACCTCAGGAGAGAGAGGCGTTCTCTGCTTAGACATGCAGTCCCCATCTGTGCCTCTGCAGATGGCCCTGGGCTCTGCCCCTCCTGGGCTTGGATGTTGTTCTGGCTGCCCCACTTCTCCACTGGCCAGGGGATTCTGGGTGTGATGCCTGCCTGCAGCTGAGGTGTTGGGAGCAGGGAACAACCTATATGTGGGTGACCCAGGCTGCCCCTGGATGCCTGAACCAGACCACTAGAAACGCAGGAGGGTTAAACTGTGGAAAGACATCAGCCATGAGGACAGCGGATGGGAACCAAATCATGTCACCAGCTCTCTGTCACAAACTGTACCGGTGCTCCAGTGTTTACAATAATTATACTCAGGACACTTGTGCAGCAGCCTATAAAAACCTTTCTTATCAACTTGTTTGCTATTGTTCCCACTTTATAGATGAAGACACTGAGGCCAGATTCCCCATGGCATAAGCTTAGTGCCCCTGACAGGGGTTCTGACCTGGCTTTTGGCCCTGGTTTAGTTTTGGCCATTTACTAGGTCTCTGATTAAAGTTGCTACAGAAAATATACGTGGCATAATTAAATTTGAATTTCAACTAATCCACCTTTTTCAGTATATGTATATTACTTTCCTAGTGGTATTCTAACAAATTGCCATGATCTCAGTGGCCTTAAGCAGCTCAACCTTTGCCATCTCGCAGTTTCAGAGGTCGGAAGTCTGAATTGGTTCCCATGAGCTAAAGCTGAGACATCAGAAGGCCTGCACCCCTCCTGGGGGCTCCAGAAGAGAAACCTTTGCCTTGAAAACCCTTTTGTCTTGGCTCCTGAGTGCTCTGCATTCAAAGCTGGCCTCAGGGGATAACATCATTCTCACCTGCATTGCACCAACACGGACAGTTCTGGCTCTCTCTCCCACATGCAAGCTTCCTCCCGACTCCTTCGGCCCACTCAGGTAACCCAGAATAATACCGTCACATTAGAGTGATGAGAAATCTTTACTGTCCTTTGCATGCAAAGTAACATGCTCACAGATGCTAGAGATTAGGACATAGACATCTTTGGGAGGTTCATCTTACCACAATAAATATGCCACAATATGGCCCAGGAAATAACTGTACCAGAATTTTTCCATGGTTGGGCTGAAATTCAAGTTGGACTGAGCCAACCGTATTTATGTGGTAAGCTAGCAGCCCTCACTCTGATCAGGGTAAGTTTTCTTTCCATGTTCCTCTAGGGGGAGCAGACTATGAGCATCCCATATCAATCCACACCAGGTCCTTTGGGCCAACAGCCTCCCAGGTACCTCCATGCTTTCTGGGTCCCACTGGACTTGGGGATTTGAACTTGGAATACTTCCTCTGTCAAGTTCATCAGCCAATGTTCATCCCCTATAGGCTTCCTGTCCAATCCCAGCAGCCTTCAGGGGGAGATCAGGAAGGTGAAGCCAGCACCTCACATTTCCCATGAGAGATGTGCTCAGATATGCAGTCCAGATTCAGCTAGGCAGGAAGTCTGAGCAAGGGAGCTGTCCTGGGAAGGCTGGGAGTTTGGAGCAATGGCCCAGGCTGCAGCCAGACCTGGAAGGGCCAAGAGAGCCATTGAGAGTTATTGGCAGTGGAGCTGAGAGAGAAGACCAGTGAGGAGGAAAACATGGAGGCAAAGACCACAGAGGAGGATGGGTGGAAAGGGTGTGAGGAAAAGAAGGTGGTTGGGGATGGAGATCATGAGGCTAAGGAGAAGCAGTAGGGGAGGTAATAGTAGAGTTAAGAAAGATAGGCTTGGACATGTAGGGACAGGGGTCCCTGTAGGTAGGGAAAAGATAGGGTAAAGGCCTCCTCAGACTTTAAACATAAAAGCAGCTACATTCCAACAGTTAAGGAGATAAAGGCAAAGAGACTAATTCCAGAAGGCCCCAGGTAATCTGATTAACATACAGAAAGCAAACTCTCCCTTTTGACTCTTTAACTAGCCCTAAGGCGCCTGCCCATGGGTTTGCCCTCTGCCAAAAGACAAAGGTCACAGAGCTGAAGGAAATCAAGGCAGAGGTGACAGACAAGCCCAAGAGCCAGTCAGATTCTAAGGGCTGACCCAAGGGAAAAACCTCAATAAAAAGGGGCTACAATGAAGGGCCCATGAGTATTTCGCTTTCGAATGCTCCCTACTCGTCGAGTAGCTATCTATCATCTCCTTTTCCCCCTTTTTCACCACTTTTCAATAAATTGTCCTCTAAATAAATTGTCTTCTCTTAATTTAAACTCGGTTTCTTTAATTCTTTACTATAGCTGGGTTTACCATCGCTGGGAATTATATTTTCTAGCAAGACAGCAGGTCACAGTCCACCTCCAGACATAACAGTCAGGGACAGAGGCAGGAGAAAGGGCCATGGCCTAAGGTGTAATTGGGAGGAAAGGAGCACTCTGCTATACTCCTGGTTTCTCCCCAGAGGGACAAGAGTGCTGTAGACTGGGGCTGGATCATCCTCTGCAGATGGACTTCCCTCTTTTGTTTTCTCCTGGACAAACCTCCAGGGTCCTGAGACTACACAGGAGAGAAGGCTGCCCCACCTTCCAGGTGGAATTGCACATCCTTTCATTACTGGGCTTTTCTTGCCTCCAGAGCAGAGGACAAGAAGCTGATCAATGGCTTCTTCAGAAATAGGACTCTAAGTATAAATGGCATTTCTGGCAGAGTGGACCATGGAGACATGGACACCCTCCTGATCCCCTGTGAAGAAAAAGATACAGCAGGACACTTTTTATAGAATACTGTCACATGCCTGAAGTTGCTTGCAGTTGCCTGTTGTTATGGGTTGATTCTGTGCTTGCTTGTTGAACTACTTAGAAAACAACACACAGTTTAATTTGTTGTCCTTTGACTTCAGGTCTTAGTGGAATCTCCCCTTTCTCCATCACCCATCACTCCTGACCTTCCTCACTTTAGAGACCAAATTCTTGGGTATCCTACATCTTGAGAACTTCCTGAATGTTATCAGTTTAAGAAAAACTTCTCAGCAAACAAAGCAAAATGAAAACATCTTGAAAATTTCTACTACCTAGAAAGATGCTATCATTCGAAAATATTCCCAAAGGCCATATGATAAGACTTGGTGAGCATCCAATGGCATTCTAGAGAGGTAATGGAACCTTTAGGAGATAGAACCTAATGGAAGGAAGTTAGGTTATTGGGTGGCATGCTCTAGAAGGGGATATTGGGACTATTGGGACACCACCTCTCTCTCTTTCTCTCTCTCTCTCTCTGTCCCTCTAATTCTCTCATTCACTCTCTCTCTGTCTCTCTCTCCTCTTTCTCTCTTTCACTTTCTTTGCCTCCTGGTCACCATGAAAGAATAGGCCTTCCACTGACTAATACAAAGGCTTTGTTGTCCTCTATTTCAGCTTACAAAAGTGAGTCTTAGCAGGTGTGATTACACACATGTAACCCCAACACATGGGAAAAGGATCGTGAGTTTGAGGACAGCTTGGGTTACATAACAAGTTCAAGCCAGTCTGAACTGCATAGCAATACCCTGTCAGATAAAGAGAAAGGAGCCACACACACTCACATACATATACATCCAGAGTAAGCTTTTCTCAAGTAAGGCTGCAGAAGCAATTCTCTAAGGAAATTTTGAACTCAGGGCCTGTGCAGGGTGGAAGCATGAGAATCTGAATTTTTAATAAGTTCCCAGATGAGTCTTCTGGAAAATTTGGAAGAAACTAACCTGAAAACTTCAGTAAAATAAAAGTCTGTTAATCCTCCTAGGTCCAGGTCCAGGTACTTTATACCAGCAGTCCCCAGCCCCTAACCATGGGCCAACAGTGGACCAGGTCCTACTAGGAACTGGGCCATACAGCAGGACACCCAGTGAGCTAGCAAGCAAAGCTTCATCTCTGTGTGTAGCTGCTCCCCATCATTCACATTACTACCTGAGCAAAGCTTCCTGTCAGAGCAGCAACAGCAGCAGCAGCAGCAGCTGATTCTCGTAGGAACATGAGTTCTGGTGTAAACTGCTCATGGGAAGGATCTAGGTGGTTGTCTCCTTATAAGAATCTAATGCCTGATGATCTGAGGTGGAGCTGAGGCAGTGACGCTAGCTCTGGAGAGCCACTGCAAGTACAAATTAAGGTTAGCAATGAGATTTATCTCCACGACAAATCAATAGTTATCACCATAGCACCCACAGAGGTGTGAGTAAATGGGCACACAGTTTAACTAAATCCTGATAATAAATGGTGGGGCCAGATTCTGAATAGGACCTTGGGGACAGGCTTACCAAGGCGAGACAGGAGCCAGTGGATCCTGGCACCCCAAGCAGACAGTTTATGCTGACAGTTTTACGTAGGCAAGCTGACAACAGCCTCAGCCAAACCTGCATGGCCTCTTTTACTACTTCTCACAGCACTCTCCCTTATTCCCCCACTCACTGTCTGGAGCTCTTTCCTTTCCCAGATCAGCCCTGCATTCAGGCTTTTGTTTCTGACTCCACTTTTTAGAAGCCTAAATTATGTGTTTACGTCACCCTGAGTTTTAGAATTGAAGACAAGATGCTGTGCGCCTTGGTTGGCACAGCCAACCCCTCTAGCTGACACATTCAGGCTTCACCTGGCCTATACTTACCATCCCACAGCTGGAATCATCCTCATTGGCAGCATCTTGTTTGGTTGTGACTCTTCATTTTGACAAGCAGAGTTGATTTTCCAGTAGATTTTCAGAGATGTGAAGCACATGACCTACTAATTCCTGTTTTCAGGGCCTTGTCCACACCAAGCTCTGTATCTTGGGATGGAAAGCAGCAGAACGAAGTGCTGTGCTCAGGACGACATCTCAAAGGGGCCTGATTACTCACTGTGCGGGAAAAGCTGCTTGTGGACACAGGTCAGTGGCAGTGCTCTTGCAGAGTTGACTTCAAAGGCTGCTCAGGGCTGAATTAAGAGCTGCACTCTCTTGCCACTCACTGCAACCATGAGATGTTCTCAACGCAGACCCTGGCAGGCCAGCCAGACTTGGCTCGCTGGGAAAGACACCAGGGCTGACCATGTGAACATCTGAGAGGCTGCTTCTTCCTTCAGGGATGTGTCCTGGGATGAGCAGGAGGAGAAGGGTCCCACTGGGCCAGCCTGGAAACAGAATACAGGATCACTAACTTCACTCTGGCCAGCACCTGCAGTGCTGAGACCAACCCTGAGGCTTGGGAGGAAGCTCAATATCCCTGGGTGCTGGGGGATACTGATGTGTTTTCTGCCCACTCGGGTCTGTGAAGTTGAATTCCTCCTCAATTGCCGGGCCCAGGTGCTGTGCTCACTCCTACCCGGGCACTACCGTGATCAGAAGGCCACGCCCCTCCAAGTTGGTGTTGAAACAGTCTCCAGTGCAGTAGTCCAGATGAGGACCTGGAGGAGGACCCCAGGCCATGGGAATCCTCCCTAGCAAATGGGCCTAAAGCTCTTACAAAAGAGAATCCCCAGAGTTTGGGCTGCTTCCCTTCTAGCCCTCCATCAGGTACAGATGATGTCCCAGGTGTCACCCAGTAGCAGCTCACCAGATGTGGAGCCTCAGTCTTAGACATCCAACCTCCAGAGCTGTAAGAAATGGATGTTTGCTCTTTATAAATGACCCAGTCTCAGGCATTTTGTTATAGCACCACAAATGTCTGACCCCATTACATCAGACCACATGTGGGATCCAGCAGCTCTTGCTTGTCTTCCACCAAACAGAATCATTTTTCTGAAATACTTCAGTCCAGAAGGGTTTAAATTTCAGAATTCTTTTCAATATTGGAATATTTGTATATATGTAATGAGATACCTTGGGAATGGAATCCAAGTCCAAACAAGAAACTCATTCATGTTTCATGTACACCTTGTACACATAGCTCTCACAGTATGGCATTTTCCACTTGTGTCATGTTGGCACATTCAGAGTTCAAAGCACTTCAGATTTTGGATTTTCACATTAAGGATGTTCGACCTGTACCAGAAAATGGCCAGGTAACGAAAGTGTCCTTTTACTTGAACCTTCATGAAAAGAGATAAATGCCCACCATGTGGTGAGACTGGAAGGGAAGAAGGCTTGGAGAGTCTGGATGGAGTTTGGCCCAGCAGGGGCGCCTGAGGTGGGGGTGGGCGAACACAGGGTACTGGGGCTCTGTCTCCAGGCACAGTTGCTATTCAAGCTGTGCATCAGGATTGTTGGGGGAACTTTGGAAAACCAACAAGCTGACCTCAATGAGGGGTGCATTAGGGTTTTAATTAGAAAGAAGCGTGATTTGGTTTACAGCTAGGAAGAGTCACTTTCACAGGAACACAGAGGGGGCGGAGAGAGACTTTAGGCTGGGGGAGTAATTAGGCAACTACAGAAATGATCTAGGGGTGATGGGTGATAGGATGAGAACGAGAAACAGACCTGAGAAAGAAAAATTTCCCAGACATGGTGCTGAGGGGCCAACAAGGGAGAAGATCGGGAGTCAAGCGGTGCCCAGATTCTTCTCCCAAATGACCAGAAGAATAGTGACTGCATTCACTGGGGGATGCAGGACAAGGGAAGTTCTGGAGTGGTGTGGAAGGTTCTTCCTGCTGCAGGCCGTTGGGATGCGTCTTGAGTGTCTACAGGAGATGGCAGGTGGGTGGTGAGACACCTAAGAAAGACAGCTCTAAGCACATTTTCAGTCAGCTTTACATGGAGTTGCACTAGTTCAGGAAGGAGAGGAAAAGTTCTCTTTGGGACAAAAATTCCAGCTTGGCCACCAATAAAGCAAAGAGTTTCTAGGGAAGTTGCAGTGTCTAGTCTGAGTCTGACAGGCGCGGGCTGTGTAGTCATGCGCAGCACCAAAACACAGCAGGGGCAGAAATACAGCGTGCTCAGCAAGCTAGGAAGGACGAAAACTGGACCAAACGATGGCAGGCAGGTGGTCCTAGCCAGATGCACGTCAGGAGTCGCCCTGCTCTGCGGCCTGGGCAGAGACTGGCGTTTCCTTGCAGGCTCTGCGGTTTGTCATTTGCATAGTTAGGGGAATCAGACTAGTAACGAGGCTACTAGAGTGATACTGAAAAGACAAGTAGGCATGAAGGGATCAAGATATTCTCTGACTGGGGAGTGAAAGGGAGTACCGGTTTTGCTGCCTTGAGAGATTTTTGCCCATGTCCGGATCTCCAGTGTTTTCTAAGAGCCGAATAGACCATGTGACTTCCGAATGCGTGGAGGAGATGGTGACACATCCTCAAAACACTGCCAAGACTTAGCAGAGCTAAGTTAATTACCTTACTGCAGAAAGGAAAGCCGCTGCCTCAGGAGGATCCCAGCAGCACTGCAGAGGAGGCCCCGGCAGGGTATTTGTAGCATTTTAGGATATAAATCTGATCACTTTAAGGCCTGTGAAAAGAGGAACTGTTTGAGCCTGGAAGGGATTTCTGGATAGTAGACTAGATCCCTGCTCACAGACAGGCGAGGTCTTTGAGGCATTAGTGACTCCTCAGGCAGTCAGCTTTGATGAAGAACTAACCTACATGGCTCCCAAGCTTACCTCTCCTAACGGGCACTTCCAAAGCAAAGGAGCTGAGTTATTTTTCTTGCTCTAATATTGCTTAGCACGGGAAAAAAGCAGGATGTCAATTACAACTCTCAGGTACATAGCTAGCATTTTGAGAACTGCTCTTAGGGAGATTAAAAAGAAATAATGAGTAAGAACGTTAAGTGGAATGTGTTCCTCGGGTAAATACACCAATAAACCCAAACTGCAGACAGCCCTTCACATGCGCCCTGTGGCTTAAGCACGGCTCAAGTTCTGAACTGCACTAACTCGGTCCTTTCAGTGGTCAAATACACCAGTAGACTTAGATTCAGCTGTCAAAGTTCATGAAAGGCAAAGAACAATGTCAACACTGAAACTGAGAGGTGCTAATTTCAAATGCCCAGTGTCTCCAGCCATGCACCAGTTTGTACAAGTGCTGTTGCTTGTAGAAATGACATTCTCTCACATTCAAGATAGTGGCTTATCATGGAACATTCAAGCACTAGGCACAATGTTAGAGGCTAGTGACAACAGACAAAAAGGGCATAGCTCTGTGCCTCCAAAAAACAGGAGTCCAGTGGGGAACATGACTACAGTGAAACTTGATATACTGAACCAGCAGTTCTCACCAGGCTGGAGTGGGCTCTTCAAGGATGCCTGGAGTCTCCCAGATAAAGAAGGGAATGGCTGACTCTCCCCACAAAAGGACTCCTGTGTGTGGAATGGGAGTGAGGTAGCATGTTCAGGGTGCCACACAGAGTCTAGGAGTGACTGGCTTCATTTCTGTGGATGAGTGCTCCGAACCTCATCCCCACCTGTGGAGAGCAGAGAATGAGTCCATGCAGGCGAGTTGGGCGTCACTGCTGAGGGACCGTGGGAGTCACAGCCTTGTGCAGTAGAGAGTAAATAGGTGTTTAGGAGCCAGGAGAAGTGAAGCTTAACAGAACTTCAACTTAAAGCTTGAGAATTCTGGGAAAAAAGAAAGCTAAACCCTAAAGATTGACCCCAAAGGGAGGGATGACGGGAGAGGGCAGAGGATGGGGATGTAGTGGCCACAGGAGCGAAGTTGAGCTGAAGGCTGCAGTCACACTAGTTTTTGCCCCTGTGAGCTCAGGCAGCATACAGCCTGGTGCCTGCTAGAGTGCTGGGATGTGTAATACATCACAGAATCAAAATGCCTGTCCTTCAAAATTCATGTTGCTTCAGGCATCCTAAGTGTGACGCTGAGCCCCAGCATAAATAATTCATGTGTCATTTTCAGTGCCCAGCACTCTTGAGTGGAGTGGCATACCAATGAGCTGCACAGGATGCTACTGGCCTTGCTTAACTGATTTTAGAGAAGTACAAGTGGATTTGAGTAGCTCCTGAGAATGTTCCTTCTCCTAATGGAATGCAAGGAGGTGAAATTCAGGAGGGGGCAATAGGTAAGCACATTCTACAAAGCCTTGCTGAGAAACTTGGCTATATGAGTTTGCCAGTGGAAACTATGCTTACATGAGAAAGGAGGCAGACAGAAAAAATAGAGGAGGAAAAGGAAGAAAAGGAGGAAGAGTAGGAGAAGGAGAAGAAAACCAAATCAACATGATCTTTGTTTCATCACCTGCAAGGACTAAGTCTCAGACCGAATCTCTATTTTGAGGCCACTAAATACGAATACTATCATAGCGACAGTCATTTATTGAGTTTCTGCCCTCTGCTGAAAACAATAGAAATCCCTCAAAGTAGGTAGAGATTGTTGTTTCCCTCTTATATGTGAGGTTACAAATGCTAAGAGAGACCAAATAACTTGTCCACGTACTTACAGTCTGCAAGCAGGGATCCCAGACCTCACACCCAACAGGCTGGGTTTACAGGAAAGGCACTCGCGTCCTGTCCCCTGCTGGTTTCTGAGGCCAGTGCACCTGCACAGCCTTGTTTCATTGCATTTCTCAAAGTCCAAGTTGCTGACACAGGAATCTCTGATAGAAATTTTGGCAGGAAGTCTGAAACCACACAGGAATCCACTCTCCCTCAGAGGCAGCACAGACCTCAGTGTGGCAGCAAGACTGAGTTCTCAGGTGTGGATTCGCATTGGCTTCTTCTCCCTGGAGCATGCTACAGTAATCCAGGTTTTCAGAAACTTCATGACCAACTTCACTGAGACTTAAAATCCAAACTTTTAAAAAATTGACAGTTAATTGTATATATCTATAGGGTACAATACGGTGTTTGGATACATGTGTACTTTTTCATTGCAGAATGATCAAATCAGGGTAACTAGCATTTCCAGCACTTCAAATATTATCATTGTTTAATGATGAGAACATTTAAAATCCTCTCTTGTGGCTGTTTTGAAATAGTCCATATATTATTATTAACTATAGTTATCTTGGTATAGGAAAAATGTAACTCCTGACCTGTTAGGTGTCAGATGTGCTGAATTCGTGGTCTCACAACATCAAGGGTTGAAGTCACAAACCAAAGGAGAAAGTTAGACTTTTACTGGGAATAAAGAGGAGAAGAATAGCCCCTGGATTTCCAGGAGGGGTCCCGAGTGGGTGGCCATTGAGGCCCTTTGTCAGGAGTAATTTATACAGCAAAATCACAATGTGGGTACAACATGGGTCAAACTACAATCACCCTATAGGATTACAAGTATAGCCACTTAGCTAATATTGATCCAATAGGGAACCGGGTCATGTAGCAGGGTACAAAGAAAGAACAAAGGCATTTTGGGCAAGGGATGGATCTGGAAGCCCTGGTCACCCACCTGGGTGTCTGATGCCTAATTTCAAGTTACTGTTTATCCCTTAGGAAGGCAGGCAAGCCTGGCCATCATCTTTCCATCCTGAGGCCTGGCTTTCTTTAGATTTGCCTCCAGCCACAATTCTGATGTCTTTATTTTTTTCTGAAGACTTCCTTGAAGGCCCAAACTTTTTCTGACTCTATATTAATTTCTATCTAACTTTGTTGTCTATAATTATCTTACTGTGTAAGAACCTAGGTTAGTTTGAGTAATAGTTACTTCAAAGTTTGAGTGCTTTATTTAAAACAAGTGCTTTTGAGATGGTCGGTGAAGTCTAGAGACTAAGATTGCATAGCTCTGACAAGCTCAAATACAATGTTCCTAATAAAATAGTAAATCTCTTTAAGAATTGTGTCCCTGGATCAATCTCAATTTCAGTCATTAGAGAGCCAGGTCTTCTTGAGCGTGGTCCCTGCCCAGCAATACTACACCCCTGGGATGATTACTAGCTGGAAATGCAAATTCCCCAGCCCCAGCCCAGACTTGAGAGAGGATGAATTCCTGTTCTAAGCCCACTGCAATCTGCTGCATTCTCACCCACATGTCCTGCCTTTGAGTCAGGAAAACCTAATCATCTCATCGTTATCACTGTCATGAGAACCAGATGGAAGGGACAGTCCTGTGCCCTCTGGATGATATGATGGGTTTAATTTTCTAAAAAAAATTCGAGGAACATTCTGGCTTTACAAATGAGATGATGAAGTCTTAAGGAGGGCGGAGCTTGTGCCCAAGGTGCACAGGCAGCGGTAAAAGCCAGATCTCCAGACTGCCCGCCACCCTGAGGGTGAAAGGTAAAGAGAGTCATTTGAGGACACAACTCACTGTTGAAAGGTACAGAGGATTGAGACTAGTGATTATCAACCCTGCTGCACATTAGCATCACATAGAGGGTTGGCGGTCCCCCAAATTTTTATGGTGAACATACATAGCAAATGACTTACCATTTTCACCAATTTTAAGCACACAACTCAGTGGTATAACGTACATTCATAATGTTTGCAACCACCACCACCCCACTACCCCCATCTGTCTCCTGAACCTGTTCATCATGGTAAACAGGAAAATGTACCTTTAAACACTAACTTTCCATTCCCTTCAGCCTCTGGGAACCTCTATTTTACTTTCTGTCTCTCTGCAGTTGCCTGTTCTAAGTTCCTCAAGTAGATGAAACCATACAATATTCATCACCCTTTTTCATCTTGCTTATTTCACTTAGCATAATGTTTTCAGAGTTCATCCATGTTACAGTATAAATCAAAATTCCATTTCTTTTTAAGGTAGAATAACATCCTATTGTATGATAACCAGATTATGTTCTTACATTCTACTGTCGGTGAGCACATAGGTTACCTTTTGGTTGCTGTGAATAGTGCTGCTATGAATGTTGGTGGAAAAGTATCTAGTTGAGACCCTGCTTCCCATTAGTTTAAGGGTATCCCTCTGAAGTAGAACTGCTGGATCACATGGCAATTCTACACTGAACTTTTTGAGGAACAGCAGACTGTACCATTTTACATTCTTGTGAAAAATCTACCAGTGTTCAAATTTCTCCACATCTTCTCCTACCTTTATCATTTTTATCTTGACAAACACTACTCTAGCCAGTTATTATTTTCTTTTTAAGTGATCCTAAAGAGAATGAAGTAGTAACTCATCTTGGTTTTGATTTACATTTACCTGCTATCTACTGATAAGTAGCACCTTTTATATTCTTGTTAGCCATTTATATCTTCTTTGGAGAAATATATACTCAAATTTTTTGCTCATTTTGACTTAGGTTGTTTTTGTTGTTCAGTTGAAGGAGTCCTTTATTTGTTCCAGATGTTATTTTATTAATAGATATATGATGTACTAGTCACCTTTCTAGAGTCAATGGTTTGCAAGAGAGCAGATTTAATACAGGACATTTATAAGTTACAACATCCGCCCATAAACCAAATGCAGGAAGAGTGCTGAATGTCTGTCTATGCGCCGGAGACTCATAACATCCTATCAAGGGCTGGGACCCCACAGCATGGTCCCAAGTCTGCAGATGTCCGTGTCTGCAGATGATGGCTGAAGAAATCTTTACTGGAACCAGGGTATGATGCTCCCAGCAGAGATGAAGACCAGAGCTCCCCCAAAGCAACAGCAGCCATCTTGGTTGACAGCAAGGCCCCCCGAGCTCCTTCTTCGACAAGAACAGCTGATTCCCCTTCAGGAGAACCAGCAGCAGCAGAGATTCTCCTGGGAAACATCCCACTAATATCTTGTGCTCCTGTTCTCCTTTATGTTGCATCAGCAACAATCCTCAAGTGGATCCTCTACACCCAGAATCACACCAACTCAGTCCCGCTGGGCATTCTGGCTCAAATTGACCTCAATAATAAGTCCACCACATATGATTTGTAAATCTTTTTTCATTCTGTGGATTGTCTTTTCACTCTTTGTCCTTTGATGCACAAAGCTTTATAGTTTTGATTAAACCCAATTTATTTACTGTTTCCTTCTGTTGTCTGTGCCTTTGATGTTATATCATTGCCAAACCAATCCAATACTATGAACTTCCCCCTATGTTTTCTTTAAGGAATTTTATAATTTCATCTCTTCTGTGTAGGTCTTTAATCCATTATGAGTTAATTTTTGCATATAGCATAAACTAAAGGTTCAGCATAAATATTTTGCATCTGGATATCCAGTTTCCCCAGCACTGTTCGTTAGAAAAACTATCCCTTCTCTCTTGAGGGGTTCTGATGCTTTGTCTAAAATCAGCTCACCCGTGTATACCCCCAAAAGGAGGATAGGGATGGTGTACATCAAAGGTACCCACAAAACAATTGAAAGCCCTCCCAACAACCAAAGCTGGAACAATTTGAATGACAAAAATAGTTTTGGCTTAATGACTCAAACTATAAAGTAGCTATCCAAGAATCTATACTGATATAAAGAAATGCTGGATTGAATAATAAATGAATAAATATGGTGGAACAAAACACAAAATTCTTATTCAGAATAATTCATGTCAATACTCCTGCTGAAAGGACTGGAATATAAGTCTCCTCATTCAAGGATGAACCATCAATAGCAACTTCCTTCCAAATATTACTGGAAGGAAGAAATAAGAATAACCTGACAGTGGAGAATCTTGACAAACACTTCAGCCAGTTGATAAGATTAACTTCAACAAACATAATAATGTGATAGTATTTACCCTTGATATGATGTGACAAGAACTGCACTTTTGTGGTTTTTCTCTCCCAAATCCATATCCCAGTCTAATCATGAAAATAAAAATCAGGCAAACCCCATGGAAGGATTTGCTACAAAATACTTGGCCACAAAACTGTTAAGATCATCTCAAACAAGAAAAGTATGAGAAATTATCACAGCCCACAGGAACTTCTGGAGACACGACAACTAAATCTTATATCCCTTTAAGGAGGTTCTAGAACAGAAAAGGGACATTAGATAAAAACTAATGGCGTATATTTACTCATTACTAGCAACAAATGTACATATTACAGTGAAATGATAATAAGGGAAGCTGGGTGTTAGGTATAAAGAAATCTTGCAACTTTTCTGTAAATCTGAAATTATTGTATAATAAAAACCCGACTTAAATGAATATATTAATATGCATTTTGGCTATGGCCACAAAATAGTCTCGAGTTAAAAATGGAACTAGGTAAAAGCTAGTAGTAAACTCTTCTTCCCTCTTTGCAGCAACTGAGTCGAGAGCCTCACCTGTCTGATGCTGCCCATAAACCAGCAGGGATGGTAATTACTGCTTTATCTGGTCTCCACTGCTGACATAAGACTTTCACTTTAAATACATGATCCTAGAGAACCCCAAGCAATGTGACTGTAAGTAATGCACAGCATCCTAATGACACAGGTGTACTGGAGCCAGACACCAGATCAAACAAAGGCTTGACCAGTCCCCTGGCATCTGAGGGTGTCCTGGTCTCATTGACTCCACTGGGCGTCCAGAAGTTTCCACTCCCTGTGGAGGCATGGAGGATGGACATAGGCCTGACCTCACTGTCTGACCTCGCTGCTTTTCCTGACAGAGTACAGATGCAACTCACGGGAACCAGTTGTGCATGTGAAGTTCTCCATTTCTCCAAAATTCCAAAAGCCTTTTCTAAGTGTGCTAAACTGAGTCCCTCGAGTTAGACTCTAAAATAGCTATAATGTCATAACTTGGCCTGACCTAAAGCGTATATCTCTTTCAATTATATCTTGAACATTAGTCATAGAAAAGCACTAAGAGAATTTTCTAGGCATAAATGTTTTGTCATCAAAATTTTAGTGGAATAAAGTACAACAGATTCTAATCCCTCTAGTGGAATCTAACCCTGAGAAATAGCTTCAACTCTGCCTCTGCCATTCTCAACACACCCTGATTTTCTCAGCACCCCTTTCCCATACAAGTACCTCTGATATAGCCCACCTTCCATTAAACTGTGAGTTTTCATCTTCAGTGTCTTGAGGACTCTGATCCAGTCACATATTGATGCCCACACAGGGCTCTTCAAGAGCAGCTGCTGACAGTGTGGAGGCAGAGTGAGCAAAGGGGAGGACTGTACATTGATCATTACCCACAGGCTGTCAGACAGCACGACAAGGTGCAGATGGCTGTGCACCAGATTGGGCTCCTTCAGTGCATATGCTGTTGTTGGCAGCCCTGATCTTGCAGCAGAGAAATCTGCAGAGTGTCTCATTTCAAGAGACACGGCTACAGGATAAGGCCATATGCAGTTCCTGGGGAAAGGAGACCCATCACACTACAGCCTGGGCATATGAAAAGTCCCTTCTCTCCTCCAGCTTGACAGGAAGGCAGAATTATTGCTAAAGCAGACCATACATCAGGAGGCTAATATTCACAGTGTCAGTATCTCAAGGAATAATTCCTACTCTGCACCCAAAGAAATGATGCCATTAACCTTTTCCTGGAGAGGAGACATTTTTAAGGATTTGCCCCTACAAAGGGCTGTGCCATCCCTGTCACTCTGCCCTATGATGGGTGCACACTGCTCCACCCTGTGTGGGACTCTCTCCCTCTATGAGTAGTTAGGAAGCAGAAAGCACTCAAGGTGCTTTTGAACTGAACTCTCTGTGTCATTACTGTCCCGGAGGAGCAACATTAACCCAAAAAATCTGCCTTCCCAAAGAAAGACATCATCCTTCTCTCAGCTTGAAAGAAAAAATAGAGGCGATGAGAGGAACTTCACTGGCATAAGTAATATTATCTAACACAGGGTTCCTCTCTTTTCATTCCCTGTGTGCCTCCAAATAATCCACGTAGACCTATTAAATCAGATACAACAGTTTACGGTAGAGCAAAGCAAGCACATTATTTGGTTTTGAAGACACTGCACACCCACCCCCGGGAGTGTCGCATCTCTTTTAGCATTCTACCATGCTCTTTAAGAAGTAGTGGGGAAAATGTTATCATAACACCAGGGGTGCTGGTTTCAAAGTGGTGCCTGAAGATTTAACTGTGCCATTTCCATTAATAGCCATGACAGGCGTGTAATGAAATCCTCACGTGCGGTGCCACCAGTTTCCTGTGGAGCCTGCAGTGGGAATGGGAATTACAGGACGAGTCTGACATTTATCACACCCACCGGGCGAGGTTTCCCACACAGATTCTCCCCGGCTGGAAGAACCTCTGATGGCGGCATGGGGTTGGTGGGGAGGGGGAGGGGCCTCATCCTGTTACCTTAGAGGGTCTCCATCCAGACCCAGTTTCATCTCTAAGAAAAATCCAGGAAGCCTGTGATTCTCTTCCTGGGCTTCTTGCTATGTCTACTGACGGCAGCTTCCAAGAAGAGCAGCCGGTGAGAGTCCCAAGGGATCGGCCCATCGCAGCTAAGGCTTCCACAGACACTGGATGGCACATGGAGGTCCCTCACATCCACTCACTGCCAGCACCTGAGCCAGGCACATGGTCGTCACACGTGTTTCCCGCCTCCCATCCAGTGTTCTCCATTCCGTGACAGGCTTTTGAGACCTGTGCTAAGTAAAGAGGTTTCTCCTTTCACCGTGGATCTTTTCTTCTCTCCTGATCTCTTCATAAGTTTCTCTAAAATTTTATAAAAGCAAGGGAAATAATAGCAGCTAGCCGTCTTGCTCACAAGAGGGGAATTGTCCACTTCACTGAAAGGACACTTGTCATTGCCCAAGTGACCCCCGTGTCCCACAGCACTTGCCTGGCTGTAAGATGTATTGAGCTGTACCCCGGGCCTGTTTGTGCTTTATTCTTTCAGACACTCAGGTTGTAGGGCTTTGCTGGTGTAGGGCTTCTCCACGGAGATGGCCAGCAATCCAGACTTCACTCCCGGAGGAAGGCCACACATTGCACTATTCTGCTCTTGCACCTCTCTGCCTCCAGCACCTGACCTTTGATGGGACATGGTAACTCTTTTCAAAGACCCCTCCACTTTCCATCTCTTCTATCTCTTACCATCCCACCATCTAGAAATGCTCATATTTTTTCAAGTGAGGAAACTTCCAGAACAAGTATTTTCCAGATGTTTACAGAATGTACTTAGGTCCTGAGTCTTAGAATTTTGGAGCCCAAAAATCCCAGGTCCTACGAATCAAAGCCTTCTTCTATTTTGAAAGTATTCCTCTCTGATCTGAAAAGGAAGATTGACATTTCTAGTGCTGTCTTAGCCACTTTCTTGTTGTGAAACACAACACCCAACACCCACAGCTCATAGGAGGAGAGGTTTATTTTGGCTTACAATTTCAGACCTTGGTAAGCTGGCTCCAGGGTGGAAAAATGTCATGACAGAGGCCCTCGTAGAGGAAAAGCTTCTCATGTGATGGTGGACAGAAAGCAGAGAGAGAAGGCAGGAACCAGGGAGGGAGATGTACCCTTCCAGGTCACACTGGGTAGCTCGCCTCTTTCAACTAGACTCACTTCTAGCAGCAAGTCAGCTGTAGCACCCCCATGATTCAGTCATTTTCCCAAAGCCCTGCCTATGAGCACATAGAACCTTTGGAGAACATTCTAGATCTAAACCATAGCATTCTACCCCTGAGCTCCCAAAGACTCATGTACATCTCTTTATGCAAAATATATTTGATTCATCTTGAAGAGTCATCAATGTCTTAACAGTTCCAGCATTGCTGAAAAGTCCAAGCCCAAAGTCTCCTCTGAGACACAAGGCAAACTCTTAGCTGGGAGCCCCTGTAAAACTCAAAAACAAAGTTAAACATTGGCAACACACAATGGCACAGGGAAACATTCCCATTTCAAAAGGATGAAACAGGATAGACAGGAATTGGACAAAGTAAGACCAAAACCCAGCAGGGCAAACATCACATCCTATAGCTCCATGACCAGTAGTGGGGACAAGTTGCAACACCGAGTGAGTTTCAAAGGGCTTAGCAGCCTTGCCTCTACAGCATTGCCAGTTATAGCTCCCATGGCCTCTCTCGGGGTAGTTTTGCTCACTGCCTGCAGCTTTCCTCAGCAGATGTTCTACATTCCTGGCTCTTCCAACTTCCTGGAGTCTCTACTACACTTTCAACTTCACATTCACAGTTTCACACACACCACCTTCTCAGAGACACACTGCTGGCCTCTCAGGGCTCCTTCTGAAATCTGCATGAAAACTTCCCTGACCCTGCAACTCTTGCATTTTGCCTGAAAAGTTAGCACCACATGGACGATGCCAAGGTCTCCCACCATGGCAAGGAGTAGTGCAGCTGCCTTGGATCTTGGCTGGATGAGGGAGTTCCTGAAAACTCTTTCCAAACTGGTTCTAAGTGAGCTGGGTTTCCTGGGCATGTCTTTTCAAAGCAAAGTCTGTCCCTTTTACATCTTCAAGCCTGTGAAGGGTGAGATCTTGCTGGTTCCTTGGATACCCTCAAAGCATCCTTTCCATTATCCTGATGTAGGTGCTTGACTTCTTTTTAAGCTTTTCAGCAACCAGGCTCTTCTCCACTAAAACTTTGCAGGCTCCAAGTTTAATGTAGCTTCCCTTCTGGTCAAACTCAAAACTTTTTAAATTATTCAGCTGTGCTGTTCGCTCTTGATTTTCAGTATAAAGCTGGCTAAAGGGCGCCAGAAGTGCTCGTGCAACAGCCTGAACTTTGAGATACACTGAAATCTACTCTGCCAGATTAATTAGTGCACTGCCTTTAATCTCAGACTCCCTCAAAGTCTTGGGATTTGAAGAAAATATAGACGAATTTTCTGCCAAAGCAAAACAGGTGTGCCTCTAGCCCAACTACCAATGGAGTCCTTTTTCCCAACTGAAATGTTTCGAGTCTGGCCTCTACCATTTGCACTTCTATCAGCATTCTGATATTCCAAGCTCTGACTAGAATCTCCCATCAAGCTCAGCTTCCAAAATTCTAGGCCTTCTCTACCTGGCATCACCAAACCTTTCCAAACTCCTCCCAAGAGCCAGTTCCAAAGATTTCTAAACAACATGGTCAGGTATAGTATGACAATGATTCCACTTCTCTGATACCAAAATCTGTATTTGTCTCTTTCTCATTGCTGAGACACAATAGCTGACATCCATGACTTGAAGGGGGAAAGATTTATTTTGACTCACATTTTCAGTCCATGGTTGGCCAGTTCCAAGGCAGAAACAGGAATGGCAGAGAGGCATCACGGAGGGAAAGCTGCTTACATCATGGCTACCAGAAAACAGAGAGAGGAGGGAGAAACCAGGGAAGGCACTCTACCTTTCCAGAGTATTCCCCAGCGACCTGGTTGTATCACCTCCACGGCTCAGTCACCTTCCAAACCGTGTGCATGAGGTCTTTGGGAGACATTCTTGATCTAAACAGTAATAAGTGCTGAGGTTTTCTTCCATGTAATGCTGCTTATTGCAGAGAGCAAGGCAGAGCACGGATCAGTGCTCACCTGACTATTCTTACTGACCATGACTGAATAGGACACAATAATTAGCCAGTGACCCAGAGTGCTAGAACTTGTGAATTTAGTGCTGTCCCTCTGACTTACGACTCACAGCCACTATCTCATGACTCCATCTTTTCCCCAAGCTCAAACCACTTCCAGACTCCTGCTGGATCTTTCCCAGGTAAGAGTGTTTCCAGACATGATTCTTCCCAATGGCTATTTATTTGTTGGCTCCCTTCTCATAACAATAGCATTAACACAGTGTGCTTTAAAACATACTTCCAAATACTTTGACAAACTTCTCCAAACTGGCTGCTTCTATGTCTTGTCTTTTGGAACGTTCACACCTGGAACCCGGACACCATGTCGTGAGCATGCTCAGCCACTGCTCAGTGAGCCTGGGCAGGCAGGAGCTGATGGTCAGTACCTACTGCCAGCACTGTCAGGGAGCGACTTTGGGAGCGGGTCCTTTAGTCAACACCCCATGACACCACACGGAACAGAACAAGCTGCCCACAGCATGTTTTCCCAAATTATTAATTTTTAGACTCAATATATAAGTGTGTTTTTAAAGTATTGGGTTGGGAGGTGGTTAAAAGCAAGAGATTACTGATGCATATTTTGTCACCCCAAACTGAGATACCAAAATTACAAAACAGTAATGCGTGTGGTATTGATTTGGGGAAGGGGCATTGAGTGGCAGCCAGAAAAGTATCAAAGAGATTGTGAATATAGTACAAGGATCCACAAGGAGGCTGTCAGGGAGGGCCTAAAGCAAACAGTAGAAGAAAGAGAATCTTTGTTATATAGGAGAAGAAATTTTGACAGTATACTTGATTGTGAAAATGTAGAAAATAGGAAGTATGCACAATAAACTATAGAGGTGTCTATTCAAAAAACAGAAATTTCTCAGCTCCATCTCCCTGCCTATGGTAAGATATCTAGGAGAGAAATGAGGTAAAATTTAATCTGTTAAATTCAAATGAACTAGGAATTGTTTGCTTTGAAAATACTTTCTTATCTGCAGCTTCTCCAGAAGATGAACAATTTTCAAATCATAAACTGATATAGACCAAAAGCCAATTCCACGTTGGGACTAGGTGTTTCATAAAAGCTTTTAGACAGATAAAAAAACACTTTTCTGTTTATTCTCTCCAGACATTCTCCATTAAATAACAGGGCTTCTAATAAATTTATGGTCATTGTCCTGAAACACAATGAGAAGTTCAGAGTAGAAACCTGTTTACCTCCAAGAAGTGGATTGCGATGTTTTTGTTGAACAGAGTAAACCCACAAAGATTCATTCTCACTATTCTCTCTTGGTCACGTGGGAGACAGATGAATGGTCTCTCCTGTTCATGAGTCTTCTGATCATGAATGGCACTCAAGGAGCTGTGTGGGAGCAGGCATTAACAGACCTACTGTTAAGTCTGTTAACAGAAACTCAGTTCAGATAACTGAGGCTAGACTTAACTCTGAGCTAATGCTATACTAAAGGAACCTCCAGGAGATACTTTGTATACAGAATGAATAGAAACGGAGAAGGTGGATTTTAGAGTCTTATAAAAATGGCTAAATGGCAGAGTAAAGACACTTGAAAAATCACCCTCACTAAAAGCATTGAGAGTATTGGCAAGGATATCCAAATTGGCGTTTTCAAAACTGCTAGTAACCAAATCTCTAAAACAAGCTGAGGAGTGTTAACTCAAGAAAAATAGCAGAATTGGGATGAAAACAGACTTCATAGCATTTTGTTTTGCTATATCCCCAATATCTCTCTCAGAGTTCTACAATATCCTGGAAAACTAATGATCTTATCACTAAAGTAGCTGTGGGAAACAGAAGCCAAGGAACGCTAAAGAGGGCAGGATGGACTTGAGACTTCCCCCTAAAAGTCCCGGCCCAGAGAACTGTCAGCGCTTAGCCAGGGGCAGATCTCTCAAGGTTCCAGTCTCAGGGCCCGACTTTATTTAACCTTACGGAGCTCCCTGCAAAACCAGCCCTATTTCCTGAGAGCTAGTTCAAAGACCAGTAGCAATCTTTAACTTCTCAGCTGCCCAAAGCAGTCATTTTAGTTGGGGCTAACAGGAGGCAGACAAAACAGCTCAAAAGTAAAAATGATAAATGAGATGCCTGTAGAAGATTTTGAAAAGCTCCGACGGGTCTGGAGTCTAGAAGTTCATACACGTGTTCAGGGCTATGAACATATTCAAAAAATGACCGGAGGCGTCTCTGATCCTTCACCTATGGCCAGCCTGAAACTTGGTGTAAGTAGTTGGTGGAGATTAAGGCAGATATGAAAACTACCTGCCACAGAATGGAACTTGTGCCCCAAGGCACCTGCCTGGAGTCCCTCAACAAAGCTGGAAATCTGAGTGTTTCAAATCATTTAAGGAAATCTCCATACAGTCACGAGTTGATCACTAAGCTAACCTACCAGAGTCTTCAATGAGCATGCATGATAAAGAACAGTCATTCACTCAGGAAAGTCACTTGACAAACCAATACAATGACAACAACAAACAATAATGAAGAGGATCCTCGGAGAGGGAGGGAGAGAAGCTATTTCTATGGTTGCCTCACTGTATTGAAAGCAGTCAAGAAAAACTATTCTGAAGGAACTTAGACAATAGATCAACTAAAAAGACTAGCATAATTTAGATCTTCTTTAACTTCTTTTGATGGTGATTTGTGGCTTTCAGTTTGCAAGGTCTACATTTTTTTTTTTTACCAAGAACATGTATTGGTACATTATATACATAATGATCATAATCAACATGGTTATTTTGTACCTGTACATGATACATCTTGGTTTTCCCCCCTCTTCCCCCGTTCCCCTCCCCTCCCTTCCATTCACCCACCCCTCCCTATTTGCAACAAGTGTAGCTACATTTTACCATTTTTTCCCCCTTCATCTTACTTTTCTTTTAACCTTCTTCTTTATCCCCATTTTCCCTATCTAGTTCTCCTCTCTTTTGAATACTATCTCTCTCTTTTTTTTTTAAACATAATATCTATTCTACCCCTTTGTCCTTATTTACACTTATGGTTTGTCATAACAGAGAAACAATGTGATGTGTACTAATAAGTGTCTGATTTATTTCACTTAATAGTATGTTCTCAAGGAACATCCATTTACATACAAATGACTCTAGTTTATCCCTTTTTATGGTGGTGTAGTACTCCATTGTGTAGAAAAAAATACATCTTCTTTAGCCATTCATCAGTTGTTCAGCATTTAGGCTGCTTCCAAGACTTAGCTATCACAGATTGTGCTGCTATGAACATGGTTGTGCATATATCACTGTGATATGATGATTTTAATTCTTCTGGGAAGATACCCAGCAGAGGAATAGCTGGGTCAAATGAAACCTCTAGTTGTAGTTTTCTGAGGAATCTCCACACTGATTTCCACAGTGGTTGGACCAGTCTGCATTCCCACCAACAGTGCAGGAGGGTTCCCTTTTCCCCGCAGCCCCGCCAGCACTTGTTATTGGTTGATTTCTTGATAATAGCTATTCTTTCTGGAGTGAGATGATATCTTAGTGTTGTTTTGATCTGCATCTCTCGAATGACCAATGATGTTGAACATTTTTTCATATATTTATTTGCCATTTTTA